>JAEQBH010001339.1:0-259650 GCA_016808115.1 Tetrastigma voinierianum
CGTAGCATGCGGTTTTCTGTTTATTAGGTTCTTTGAGCTTTTTAACAATGTCGCGACATAGTTTTGATACAACAGTCTTGTTCTTGTCGCGAGAGGGATGTCTTGTGTCGCGACATAGAATTGGTTGCAACCAACTTCTCATGCTTTTTTGCTTCTGGAAACTATCGGGACATAAATTTCTTTGTCGAGTAAAGCATTTTCACCTTCAGCACTTATACTTTGTCGTGACATTCTTTCTGTTGTTCTTCAGCAACTTTATTGCGATAGAGTTTTCTTATGTCGTGACGCAAGCTTCTTTGGTTTTTCAGCTGATCTCTATAGTGTGAGTTTTCTTTGTAAACAAACTTTCTTTATAGGTCCTTATCATTTGGTGATTGTTTGTTGCGACATAGAAATATTTGTTGCGACAGACTTGACTTAGATAATCTCAATTCTCATTTAATTTCTATCGCGACCAAATTTTCTTCTATCACGACATAATTTTATCCTCACCTACAAATTTTATTGTCCACGACGAAAACTTCTTTGTCGTAGCCAGTTACGCCTTCAATTATTCATTATGTCGCAACATGAATTTCTTTGTCGTCATTCCTTTTGTATTGCTCTTCAACTTCTTGTCGCGACAAAGATTTCCTTGTCGCGACAGAAATAATATTTGTCGTGACAAAGTCCTGTTGCTCTTTGTTGTGAACTCTGAATGTTATGTTGCGACAGAGTTTTCTTTGTCGCGACATAAATTCTTCCTTAAGCTAGTCTCATGTTGAAACTTTGTCGCAACTGACTTGTGTTTATAACCTGCCATTTTCTGTCGCAACAGAGTTCATATATTAATCTTCAACCTTTTATGTTAGGACAGAGTAAGGATTGTCGCGACAAAGTTCCATTGCCATTTGCCTTGCTCAATGTCGTGACAAAGTAAAGAGTGTTGTGATGGTCTTCTTCACACTCTTCTTCAGTAACGCCGCGACAGAAAAACTCTTTGTCGCGACAAAGTTCTTCTTCCTCCTTGATTTCAGCCTAGACTTTGTTGCGACATAAAGGCTGGCAGCTGCAACATATTTAACTACAGCTGCTGTGAAGTCATCGCGATGAACAAAACTATGTCGTGACAGAGAATCCTGCATTTGCCATTTTTTCTTCTTCTTTTCTTGCTGGAATTATCTCTTTTTCAATAAAAACCTGCAAAACACAAATTTTGTGAAATTTCCATAATTTAGCATTAAAAATATATATCAACTGCTAAAAATATGCTAAAAAAATATATTAAAATAGATGAGTTTAGGACTCGTCAATGGTCCACAAATATCTGTATGAATAAGTTTTGAGACTTTTGAAGCTCTATTGACTCCTAACCTCTTATTTCTTTGTTTGTTTTCCATAGCCACTCAACATAAATTTGTGAAGTTTGTAGAATCAAAGGGAATCAGATCACATTGAACCACAAACCTCTCAATTCTATTTTAGATATATGACCCTGTCGTTTGTGCCCTGGCGCCACAAAATTCTCATTGGTCAATTTTCTTTTTTTGTACCATGTGTGAAGAAACATGCAAGGTTTTGTAATATGGCTACCCTTAATTATATCAAGCGAGAATAAAAAGATTGTCAAATCCAGATAAAGAACCAGTACCAACAATATTTGAATTCAAATAAAGACTAAACTGACTATTTCCGAAAGAACAAGTATAACCCAATTTGTCCAAAACAAAAATAAAAACTAAATTCCTTCTAAATGACAATACAATAAAAGTATCTTTTAAATCTAAATAAATTTGGTATTTAATAACAATCTAAAATGCCCAATAGCCTCAACTTCCATCGATTTTTCATCACTCACATAGATGAATCTTTCAGCATCATTTGGCGCTCGGTTGCTTAGGCAACCCTGCATAGAAACATTTATGTGAGTAGTAGCACCAGAATCTATCCACCAAGTATTTCTAGGTACAAAAGCTAAATTAACCTCTTAACAAACCAAAGCGAGAAATTGTGCCTTTCTATTTTACGCCGGACATGATATTTAGTACAATCCTTCTTCATGTGTTCGAATGTCTTACAAAAGTAACAACCTTGATCTTGTGCCTTGTGTTGTTTCTTTTGAACAGGTTCACTTACAACTTCCTTATCTTTATGCCTCTTCATATTTTTATCTTTAGAGATACTTGCCAAATGAGCACTTTTCAGTCTTTTCTTGCTTCAACCTTTCTTCCTCTTGCACATAATATGAAATGAGTTCATTGAGAGTCCATTTCTCCTTTTGGAAATTATAACTGACCTTAAATTGACTAAATTGTGCAGGAAGTGATATTAAAACTAAATGCGCCTAGTAAATTTAGGTAACCAAATTTAGTGCCTTGAGTTTGAAGCAATGTTAAGCATGTACATGATGTACTCCTTATATTTCCTTAACCCTTGTACTTCATTGAAACCAAGCTCCCTAAAAGAGTGTTTGTTTCAGCTTTATTGTTTTTCACAAAATGTTTTTCAATATCATCAAGGAATTCTTTGGCGATGGTAACCTCTCCGGATACTGTGCCCCTGAAGGTTTCTGGAATGTCGCCCTTTATGATCATGAGACTCATGCGATTTAAGGCAGTCCTCTTTCAGTCTCTTTTATTAAGTTATCAAGTAGTAAGAGGTGGAGGTTGATCGGTCCTTAGAGCAAGGTCCAAATCCATGCAACCAAGAACAATTAAAACGTTCCCTTTCCAATCCTTAAAGTTGGTCTCATTAAGAATGGGAATGGAATTTATATTTTCTAATACTATAACAGCAAAAGCATTAACTTAACAAAATAAGCAAAGCTCACATAAGAGTCTAAATAAAAATAAATAAATTCAAATATTTGGTGAGTCCCATCACAAGATACCGAGCACAACATCAATATTTAGTCTTTGAATTATAATATTAACTTGTAAGTAGTTTCTTAGTGCAGTAATCAAACATTCATAATAAATCCTGTCAAACAATAAGTCTATCTTTGGACGGTCACAGTGTTCACATGAAAAACCTTATAATTGTGACACATTTACTACCGTAAGTGTGTATGCAATTCGGCCAAGCACTAACCTTCCTTTGGACTAATTAATACCGGCATGAAGATTATGGGTTATGGATCTTCCTATATAATACGTATATTCGAGATTTCTCTCTGGTTTATCTTTAATGATGGGATGCCTAGAAAGAATAGAATAATAAGTATATATGAAGACCATAACCCGGAAAAACCTAATTAGTAATATTTCAATTTGGCCTATCATAAAATTTGAGTAAATTATAATAGCACTTAATAACATATGTGGACCCACATATATTATTTTTTCAACACGATCCACTTATTTTTCTTGTTTTTGCTCTTGAGTTTTTCCATTTGTTTTTCCAGTTTTTTATCGAGTTTTTTTCTTTTTTTTTTTTTTTTTTTTTTTTGTGGGGCTTTAGCAGTAGTTTCTAGAGATACGATATTGTTATTGAACTTCAAGAGGTCGCTGTCCAACCCTAGTGTTCTTCAAAACTAGGAGGACAATGGAGACCCATGTCTCTTCATTAGAGTTATCTACAAGGACAATCGAGTATCATCTTTAGGTCTCACTAACATGTAAATCTGTTGGATTTGTAAAATCTATTGTCTTGCTTGTTATCTTTGATTAGGTAATTTGGGTCGGTCAAAAAATGACTTATCCCTCGTCGGCTTCAATATTTTGAAAACCAAACTAAATCAATCGCTTTAACCGTCGATCGACTACCATTTCGATTCTGAATGAACCATCGGTTTAATCGGTGAACCGACCAAATCGAACGATTCTTAGTGCATCGCACGTACGGTTCAAAGAACATGTTACCTCCACCTTTTTAAAAGCACAATTTGGCTCAACTTCGCGTGATTGACTCATGACAAATTAAGGTTTATGAACTAGGCTTTTAAAGCCTTTATTATAGCTGTGTTGCTTCGATGTGGGACTCAAAAGTCCCAAACATTTATAGCAACATACAATCCACATCCACCATTAATGTCAACTGATAGCAATCATTATTATAATAATATTATTTGTCCAATAATGATTGCCAGCCAGATGTAATCAAGAATAATAATAATCATTATAATAATATTATCTACCTATTAAATGTTACTAGATGTATTAAATAATAATAATAATAATAATAATCATAAGTTGCATATGTTACTTAAATCAATTAAAAATATGCATTTACTATTACCAAAAATAATAAAATAATAATAAATAAATAATAAATTTAAATAAATGAAATATATATGTAATAATTTAATTTGTAATATTTATGGGTCATACATGGTTTATTTAATAAAATTTAAAATATTAATATATTTATATTAAATATTATTTTAATAATATACTTATTCTTTAATTTTGAAAAATATTTTGAATTTTAATAAATATAAAATATATTTATGACGTTATCGGATTCAACGGTTCAACCACCAATTCAATCATTGAACTATGGTCGATAAACACTGCAGTTCCCGATGACTAGTTCGATTTTTAAAACTTTGGTACTCTTTGCAGGCTAGCTTCAGGACATGAGCCCATTTTCATGTTGCAAAATTAATTTCCTAAAAACTAAAAAATGAATTGGTACATGCTACTATGTAAATTAACAACAATTTAATGAAGAGTAATTTTATTGATGATAAACTATGAGGGAACATCGAATCGATTGTAATGGTCAATACTGTTTGTGTGTTGGGTTACATTCAAATGACAATCGGTCTTATTCTACGTACGATAAACAAATTAATGACAAATTCAATATTACTTTCAATGATTCTTATATGTTTTATACATATAAATATCAATAATTGTGTGATTAGAACCAATAACCCTAGCTTCCATTGAATATTGATCAGGTGCAGCTGGGAGACACGTTTCCTTTTCCAATGAATTTTGCATTATTGCACTCCAGCTTTGGCTGCTTTTCCTCCAACTCGTAAAATCAATGCCTTGCAGCACAATCCTCCCCCATGGAAACTTCTCCTGCAGTAATTTGGATTGCCTCACTTGAAGAACTTGTTCCTTTGATGTTCTGGTACAACACATTTTGCATGAACCGCTGACTCTACATCGATCAAATCATAAACAATAATAATTGGAGTAGAGGGTTGATAATAGTGGTTTTACTTACCTTAAAGATCAGGGGTTGAAATCAATCTGAGTTTCCAAACCTGTGATTTGCATGGTTGTCCTGGTCACAGTACTTCTGGTCTATAATTATAGGGTTCTTCACATTATGCATTTCAATGTTTCTGAAATTTTTATGTTGCTTGCGTCCCTGACCCTCCCTGCAACAAATTAAAATTCTCCAGTTGAGTTATGACCGACTTACTCATCCAATGCCAGTAGAACAAAGTAAATGCCACATTTTCTTCTTTAATTAATTACCTGCCATGTCTTGATTCTAACCATTTGTGGTCCCGTAAGGGTTGCCCCGTTCACTGTAACATCTAGAGCAGTGAGCTTCTGAGGTTTTTATCTCCCAAGCTTCCAATACTGGGTATTTGGCCCAAGCAAATTCAAAGAAAAATAGTTAACACGTGTTAGGGTTCATGTATAAGATATATAGAGCAATATTATTCTTATTAATGTTGTTGGGGTTAATAATCACCTGTGATTCCATGGCCTGGTCCACCATTAATACCAGTGGCTTACCTTCTGGGAATCCACTCACATTGAAATACAGTCATCCTTTAACAAATCAAACAAAGTTTTCATTAATTCAGCGTAGTTAGGAATCATTTTTAGGAAAGAAAATATTTTAAGTTTTACATTTTTGGTGAGTTTTGAGAGTACCTGTTCCTATAA
Organism: Tetrastigma voinierianum; assembly: GCA_016808115.1. NCBI lineage: Eukaryota > Viridiplantae > Streptophyta > Magnoliopsida > Vitales > Vitaceae > Tetrastigma > Tetrastigma voinierianum. The sequence continues at coordinate 5,835 of JAEQBH010001339.1, forward strand.
CTGAGCTTGAAATCTGGATATTTTGGGTGCGGGTCACGTGGATTCCATCAGTGTTGGGGCTGTCCGCTGGTGCAGTTATGGTGAGACCCGAAACTTCAACACCCACACATTTTTCAAAAGAAACATGCATTTTCTGGGCGTTTTGGATCTTGAGGTTTTTCACTACCAAGTTCTTACAGTTGTAGAAGATCAACGCCTGCCAAAAAACATATTTCCAAATTAACAAAATATTATATATATATATATATCTTCCATTTTTATATAACACATCATGGACGAAGGCGATTGCACATACTGTTGTACATCCTTGCAAGACTGTAAAATTTAAAAACAAAGAGAAAAAATCAGCTAACTGACCATTGTAAGATAATTTTATTTTTTTTTTAAAAAAGTTGGAATTAGCATGATACAAGATCATCGTTCACTTTGCAAGGATTTTCCCACCATATCTTCCCATTTCCACATTGATGGTTCCCACCCACCTTCAGCAACTAAATTTTGGACATTTTCAAAAGACAAGCCAGCAGGTCAAATCTTTACTGTAGGCGGATCGGTCAGCAGATGCCTGAAGAGTTCCATATATCTGGTTTTTTTCCAAAAATACCATTAGTCGTCTTATATATACATGAATTAGAAGCAACTGCTTGAAGGTACAAAGAAAATGACTACTCTGTCAAAGAATATCACCTGCACTGTGATACTGGATTTACAAGGACAGCTAAATATGATTAAGCTTAAGAAGATAGTTTTGTTTTAGGCACCACCAGTACAGACCCTTGAGATGATGAACAAACACCTCCAAGCATTATTGAATGCCTTTAACACCTAACATGCATGAATAAATGTTTTAATATATTACTTCACATGACAGAAACAATGAATATCGAGTTAGTTCAACAAACCCTAATTTATTTATTTGATGCATAGCATTGTTTGTCTTCACTGGACGTGAAGTACTTCTTGTGAGTTATGAGCACTTTATCCCTCAAATTCTTTTATGTAAGTTAAATGAGTCAATAGTAAGTAACCATCATTTTCATTTAGATCAATAATGACATAAATAATGCAAATGAGGACATTCCCTTATAGGGGTTAATAAATATCGAATGGAGACAGAAATTGATTAGCTATATCTATATATACCTCAGTGGCATCACTTCCATCACCTTTAGCTCCATAATCATTCACGTTAAACGTTTTGGCTGGCCAAAGATCTACCCATCTTAGAGCTCATGATTTTACTTCCAAAATTGCGTCCTTGAATGGTGCTCGGATACCAAGGATACACCCGGCCGGCCGAAGCATCGTAACCAGATGCCTCTGAAATCCCAGGCAAACTGTAATAGCTTGGGAATGAAAGTAGAAAGACAATGAGAGATGGGATGAAGTGTGTTTGTAGAGACATTGTTCCTTCTTTGCTAATGGGGAGAGAAAATATTTGGAAAGAAAGTGAAACTAGCTATAAGAGTACTGGAATGCTGATATGAGAGAGGTATGGAGGTGTGATGAAAATATGAATTCTGAGTCATGTATTTATAGAGAAGCATCAGAGGGTTTTTTGGTCCACCGTCTATCATACAATGCCTCTAAAGGTATGGAATAGAATGGGGAATCATTTGGGATACGCAAGACTGCTATACAAGGAACTCCTGGACACCATGGCTGACTTTGGTGCGTTTCTTCACATCACTTCAATTTTCACTATTCATTGATATCTATCTATATTCCATATCATGCATATTTGCTTATATACAATATTACTTTGAATAAATTCAGTAAATACAGTTTACAACTTATGACCATAACAACGATCGCCATCATATAAATTAAGAAGGTAAGTATCAACATATATTTGTATGATGCATCACCTAGCCTATTTTGTCCATAAATTATCATCAAATCATTCCCACTGATCATCCTTCATGACCATGCCCATCTGGCTAATTAATCACTCACATAAAAATCGGTATTCATCCATTACTATATCTGTTGAATAATCGATCCATCAATTATATGTAAATGCGTCAAATATTATCACACTTTACACTTATGCTGATGCATGATATGCAGATATGAACAAATATGCTACAAGCACTTTAGGGTTTTCTTTTTCCTTGTTTTTTTTTTTTTTTTTTTGTCTCTTTTTAAGTTATTTACCACAGGAGAAATGTGAAGCTAATGGCTTTCTCCTTCCCTTCACATGTTGCTAAATTCGACACATGTCACAATCCGCTCAGAAATAATCTGCTATACTCTTTCAGAAAACTGGGGGTTTCTTCATGCACTAAAAATATCGATGAGTTGCCGTACGTAATCTATTTCGAGGGATAAAAGGGTTAGGCATGGGGTTTGGGAAGGGGTATTTGTTATGTTTGAAGGTGGTGTAGTCTCCCCCTGCCATAATGATGTAATTTGAAACATTTCACAAGATGACGTTAATTGTCAAATAAATTCTCAACACTATTAATTAATCAAGCAATCGAGAAAAACTTGTGCTTTAGGCATGTAATATCGTGTCACCACGTGTACTACTCCACAGCCAATCATAAACCAACACGTGCTGCCAATAATTTGCAAGTTCCTTGACACATAATATATACCAGAGAGCCGTGGTTTGAAAAACGGGTGTTGGATTACACAAGGTGGTATGGGTTGAGGAATATCAATTCGTGCTAACATCTTATTATTCATTTTTACAATGCTGGATAGAAATTTTGTTCCTATTACTTAATGAATAAATAAAAACCCAGTTTTTTTAAATAATTTTTAATTTTTATCTAAATTTTGAGACAATAAATTTTAAAATATATATGTTTTTATTTAATTAGCATGAAACTAACAATTGAATCATAAAGCATATAATTTTCTCATATCACGTATATTTAGTTTTTAATAGAAAAAATATTTTAAAAAACATTAAAAAAAGTCAAAACTAAAAATATTTTGGCTTTTTCAATTCAACCAAAAACTTAAAAAAAACCATCATGAAAAAGTTAAAAACAAAATACCAAATGCAGAAAGCAAATTTGTTTCAATAAAAAGCCAAAAAACAAACAAAACAAAAAAACACAAAGGCCATCTTATACCATTGGGTTTGAATAAGGCCACCAATAATAACGTCATAAAAAATAGAGTGGGTAATATCTCAACTAATTAGATTAGCAAATGGGAGGTTGACAGGTTAGACTTCAATCGCATATACATCAAGGTACAGTCACATTTTCGTTGAAAACTCCTCCAAAGGGGGTTAGTGGTTAGCGTAGTTATAAAGAAGTTTGAGCCAACAGTTTGGATGTTTGCTTTCAATTGAAAGAATGACAATAGCTGGCTAAGAAAAGATGAATTGAATTGAATCAATTCGTGTAAAATATATCAAGTTTTCTTCATACGAAGCAAAAAATTCGCCGAGCACATGAGCCTAACAGTTTGCCAATTTCATCACTGCAAGTTAGTATTTGACAACATCATTTCAACTGTTTCTCTTTTCCTCTTTATTTCTTTTTTCCATGATTGCATGTTTGAATTAAATCTATTAAGTTTAAAAACTTAATTGTTTAAAAACAATTTGATATGATTTCCCAACACGACTCAAATCTATTAAGTTTATAGCAAGCAATTGATTATTATATATGGTTTATGATTTTAACATGGTTATCATTTGTATCATGTTTGAATTGAGTTTACAGTAAAATATTTAAACATTTAAGTTATGTTTGATTCTTGAAATTTTAGGACGAAAACATAACAAAAAGAAAAAAAAAAGAAAAAAACAAGCACAGAATAATAAAAATAAAAATAAAGTTATAAATGAGTTATTTTTATTTTCAAACTCATCGAATTTATTTTAACTCGTCAATATTGGAAATATGTCTGTGTATGTGCTGGTGCTTTACAAGGTGTTCTAGAAAGTGTTTTGACAAACTCAAGAACACTATAAAAACATAAAATAAAATTCTGAAGCAATCAAGAACATGAAGTTATAACTTGAAGAAATAAAGAGACATCAAATTGGTAACGTGGTTCAATCAAACCTACATCCACGAAACATAGTCTAGATGCAAATGAGTTCCTTTGAGTCTATGGGTTATATCCAAATAGAAATGGGTTCCATTCCTCGAATCAAGTTACACTTGGTCTTATACGACTAAGGACTCCTTCCGTACTCCAATTCCTTCCACTTCGCATACTTATCCTCTCGTTCCTCTAACATTCACACCTAAGCATACTACCCAATTTTAGATAATAATAAGACTCATAATCATGAGATTGTTTGCTCTATACAAACTCAAAGTCACTTAAAACCCATTCATGAACGCCCCATAGTTTGATTGGGCTGGATTGGATAGTTCGATTGGGCTCGATCCATGGGCCTTTGAGTCGGAGCAGGTGTTCGATCCCTGGCTTGGTTCAATGAACTTGATAATTTCATCGGCCCCATTGGCCCATTAGCTAGGTCGAGCAGGATTGGATAGCTCTATTGGGCTCAAACCATGGGCCTTTCATTCCGAGCCGGTGGTCAAATCCTTGGGTTGGTTCAATGGACTTGCTAATTCATTGCCCCTACTAGCCCATTAGCTAGGTCGAGCTGGATTGGATAGCTCTGTTGGGCTCAAACCATGGGCCTTACATTCCAAGCCTATGATTGATCCCTAGGTTGGTTCAACGGAATTGTTAATTTCACCGACCCTATTGGCCCCATTAAGCTGCAGTGCACTTATTAATGTAGACTGACATCCTCTGGGCACTTGCATTAACAAGATAGAAACCTTTTTTTTTTTTTTTAATGTAGAGGCAAATTATTTTAAGAAAAAAATTTTGCTTAAAGAATTAAATATTAAAACAGTTTTTTGGATTTATTTTCTTTAAAGATATTATGTATTCAGATGCGTGATAAAGTTGTTAAAAGTACGCATCACATTTCCAATTATTTTTCAGAATATTCTCTCAAAAACATATCTAAGTCAGATTTACCAAGTATTTTTCTTAATTAAAATATGTTTTCCATTTAAAAAATAGTTACCCAACAAGCTCATGAATCTTATGCTGAATACATTTAAAATACAGACATGAACTGGATCAAATAATATTTGATTTATCAGGTCAGCAAATTTTAGAAACATTAAGATAAAACATAATCCAATAAAAATATTTTTAATAAAATGTGACTAGTGGGGCAACAAGAATGTAACATCATCAATATTTTCAAATGGAAGGTAATAAACTTCACCAAGCAATTTTTAAATTTATAACCACTAATAACTTCAAATAGGAAACAATAAACATCATCTTCTATCGTTACTAATTAAAAAATATCAATTCAGAGCATAGGATTTATTTGACAATGTGATAGATCAAGATAATATAAGAATTATTCTACTCTAATTAATGGGCTAACAGACTTAATAATTGTTTTTAAGCGTGTGAACATGTAAATGGGATTCAAACAATTACGTAACAACAAAAGATAGACATAATAATAAACAAATGCCTTAATAATACGAATGCGGTGAAAAAAAAACCTGTCATTGCTTAGGAAATTCAAAATCTAATGGAGGTCATTAAAAGCAAATTACAATGGCACCCTCCACAAATCACGAATAATAATCACATGTACACCCCATCAAGGGCATTATGGGTCCTAAAATGGGTCGATCTTGAAAAAACAATAGGGAGAAAAAATAGTAAAGAATCAACAGTATTGTTCTGCGTCCCAAATCCACTATATGAAGCTACAGAGGGAATGCAAATGGCTCAAAGTTTGAACTTCAATGGTCGTAAATGTTATCAACACCAGTTATTACTTCTGCCTTTTCTTTCTCTGGATCATCTCTTTGTCTCCTTTTTTCATAAATTACCTCTACAACAACCTAGATTGACTGCTATTGTAAGTCTATCCTCAGTCTCTTCATCCTAATGTCACAACAAAAACAGGCTGGGTGCTGCTGCTGCTGCTGGTTTCTGAGGGAATTGGGCCAAAATTTTCTAGCATCATGTATATATGTGTCCTCTTTCTTTTTTTTTAATAACCACAGGTGCCACATACCTGGACTAATCTCAAAGGTCTCAGAAGTTAACAATTGGATAAACTTTCCATGGACCTAAGAAGATTTAAACTAGTAACTGTTGGAGAGCAAACCCAAGACTGAATCAATTCAGCTACCCTCGGGATATACATGTATGTGTCATTCTCTTAAACATGGACAGTTCTCAAGTTGCAAAAAACATTTAGACACAAAGGAAAGACTATACTAATATCTATATGGAAGGAAGCAGTCCTAATTAATGTACTGAGGGTCAAACCCTTGTGCAGAACTCCATGGTCATTTTATGGATTTTACCTAGTAGGGATAGGGAAAGGCAGCTTTCTAAATGTACAGAACACCTACAAATTATTGTTGCCTCGGCTATCTGTCTATACACTTCTTTAGGTCCTAATTTCATGTTGTTCCTCTTCTGGGTCCTGCCCAAATGCTGTTCTTAAACAATAATTTTCTAATAAACCATGCAATTAAGCTAATACAGATATACAAATCATGTAGGGAAGTCCATGTATTTAAAATGAAGAAACTGATGATGAGATTCAACAGTTATGTACATATTGTAACAGCAAACAGACAAGTCTAGTAATGCATACACCGCCAAGACCTTATGCATCAAGAAAAGCTGCCTACTGATCGTAAACAAAGACCTTCAGCTAAAGATTAACAAGCTAAAAACTAAACGGACCAAGAAATATGAATAAATAGGTATCTTATCTGCCTCAGTGAGATACAGAGGTCCACGAGAAGGAAATTAAATCATCAGAGAATGATCAATCTTACTACGCAGATTTGTTGTCAACTATCCTTTCTCCTTGCACTTATTGCTTCTGTTTTCTGTCTTCGTTCGCTACCCTGAATCGGAACAATTTCTTTCAATCAACGCATAGACATTAAGGTGCGTACCCTTTTCTCCCATGCGGCCCGCCTGGCACGGCACTGGGCGTTTGCTTCAATTGTTGAAATTAAAATTCATTATGTGAAAATCATCACATAAATAGGAACATTCATATTGAATCATCAAGAATCAAAATATTGGATTTGCGGAAGCGTACCTGAATCCATAACAAAATATTAAAATATTTGAATCTGAGTTTGAGACTTTATGATCTTGGATCCCCACACTAGTTTTACGATACAATATTTACTCTCGTGATGGGAATCGTAAGAATTGTAAATCGTAGTGTGATGCAGGACCATGACCCCCTATTTATAAACAATGGAGTATGCATTTGTAAAGGCAGTCACGTGTTCGTAAATCGCGTTTGTTTATGAACGATCCACGTATGTTTATATTCTATTTTTAATCCATCATAAAAATAGAAATTCGGCTATCTCTACACATTAATGCCCGCACTTTATAATATATTAATTAAGGCCTCAAAACTTAAATTAATCATTTTAATTAGCCTAACTTTATTTGATAGCCTATAATTCACATTTATTTAATATATCACCCCATATATTTAATTTTACTCCAACAATCTCCCACTTTGGCTATATATGTAACTTTATAAACATGAATTATACTTTATGAGCTCATGGGTTATTTATCAACATATCATTTAAACAAATGCCGTTTATTGACCTGCACTAATGCCCAGAACCAAAACGATCGTCGTTACATATTTCATAACTAGACCTATCAATGATCACATATATCAATGCAACTAATGACAAAGATCAAGTGTAGATGTGTAGCATGGAAATTTCATGCATTGTGATCTTAACATGCCTATTTCCAACTGGTCCTCCTTAAACTTTAGTGATATCAAACCATACAAAATCAGAGTGAATGAAAATTGAATACTTTACTGCAGTAAATAACCTTAAAATCCATAATATCCATAACAAATGTATCTATAAATAAAAGCATCTAAAATACAAACTCCCACTAAAACGACATATCCTGAAGAGAAACCACACCCATATGAGTAGTGTGCTCATGAAAGACCTTGGGTGGTAATCCCTTAGTCAATGGATCGGCAATCATGGAGTTTGTCTTAATGTGCTCTATAGATATAAGTCCACTCTAAACCCTTTCTTTGACAACTAGGAATTTGATGTCTATAAATTTTGACTTTGTCAAACTCCTGTTGTTATTGGAATATAGTCTTTGCCCGATTTATTGTCACAAAAAAAATTAGTGGTCTTTCAATGCCATCAAAATACATGACCATGTGACAAATTCCTTAACCATATTCCATGATTGGATGCCTCGTAACAAGCTACAAACTCAGCTGCCATGGTGGAAGAAGCTACAATAGACTGTTTAACACTTTTCCATGATATAGCACCTCCATCAAGTAAGTAGATGCTTTGAAGTAGATTTCATGCTATCGATCGACAAAATTGGAGTCGAATATCAATGATCTCTCGCGATTTGACTTTCGATAGAGTGAGCATAGTATTTTGTTCTCTGTAAGTACCTCGCGGCTACGGCTTAGTAACATCGATGATCATTTCCGGGTGCTTAAGTATACACTTGATAGGCCAACAATATACAGGGAAATATCAGGACAAGTACATACTTAAGCATACATCAAACTTCCTATTAGCGGCGCGCAAGAATGCATTTATCTCCTGAATCTCAAGAAATTATTCTTGGGGCATTGGCGAGACTAAATTTGGCTCCCTTAGCCACGGGGGTGTCACTGGTTTGCGATCATGCATGCAAACCTTTAAAGAATTTTTCATAAATGTAAGCTCTTTTGTGATAAACCAAGAGTATACCTAAAGTGATCCCGGTGTATCTGTATACCTAACGCAAAAGAAGCATCACCAAGATCTTTTATCTAAAATTTCTTTAATAGAAATCTCTTGGTTTCATGCAACATGCCTATATCGTTAGTGTGAAACCCCGAGAAAATCCTAATTTTCTGAAAAAGGGGAAAATGATAATTTCGGTCAAAATTCGGAATTTTTCTAGATCTTGGATGATGAAACGGACTTCACCGTTGGAATCGTCTCGCGAAATCTAGCTACCACGTCGAATTTCGTCAAATTCCGAGACAATTGGAAATTTCACTTTTTTCGAGGCAACAGGGGTAGTGCGGGACAATTGGCACATTTTGAGTGGCTCACAATGTGCCACGTGTCAAGTGCAGAATGAGTCAACTTGAGCTCAAGTGTGGGGCCCACGTGGACACATGGTATGATGCCATTGGAGGAAAACCCATGGTAGATGGATAAGGGATGAGTGAAATCCGTGAGCGATGATGGCTTGACATATGGCAATGAAGGACAAAGGAATAAATGAAAAGAGAAAACAACTTATCTTCTCTTTTTGGGAGCTAAATCCGACAGTTTGGGGGGGGGGGAATCAAATTCTAGAGAGAGAAAGTCCAACTTCTCTCTAGATTTCCCGGTGTTCGAGACCTTTAGTTTTGTCGGGCGAGAAGCAAAGTTGTTTCTGTGGTAAGGGCCCTACGGCGTGGGCGGGTTTTGTGGGTTGACAACTCCGAGAGGTAGGGGTTTTCTTCTACTTGATATAATCTCTTTTTAAGAGCTTTGTTAATGCTTTGGATGATATGAGGCCGTGAGGGGCCGTTTGACCAGTCCCGAAACTTAGGACTGAAATGCCAAAAATTTGGGACACGTTTTGGACAGTCCACGGACTGTTTGTGGGGCTTGTGTTATAATTTATGCTTTAAATTATGGTTTGGGTGTTGTTGGGCTGGAAATGACCATGGATTTCGGTGCCACAAAAAAGTGGAACCCGATGCTTGAGTGAAGAAATTTTGCCATGGACTCCTTTGCATGGATGTGGGGCGGTAAAACGATCTGGATTTGCTTGTTGGACCAAAAATGGCTCATGTGTGTTGTAAGCAAAATATTGCTTAAGATGAATGGCTTGGAGTGTGTATGGAAAGAAATTGTTAATGCATGAAAATTTAGTGTGTTAATATGAGTGTTTGGTATAGAATATAATTGTGTGAGGCCATTGGAATTAAATTGGTTGATTAGCCATTTATGAGGCTAATTTTGATGTTATTGCTAAGAATTGAATAACATGATGTTGTGAGTTAATTTTTGTTAATATATGCATGTAAAATATATTAACATGAATTGTATGGAAATGGCATGATGCATTTCATTTGAACCGGGGCAACTTAGAATAATAGGTATGAGTGCATGACATGAAAGAAAATAAAATAAAAAAACAAAAATGGTTGTGAAAGGAATTTCAATGGAAGATTTTCTGGAGAATTGGGTTGGGAGATTGTCCAACAATTCACATCGGAGAGCCATAGATTGTTTGAGTTATCAACAAATTCGTCTCGAAGGGTTGTCGATAGATTTTACGAAACTTCGGTGGTATGTTTTCGAGGAACAAAACATTTTGTTTTGAAAGCGATTTTTCTCATTTGGCTTAGGCATCGTGAGGGAAGTCGGTGAGGAGCTCGAGAAGTGGGAAAGGAATTGAGTTGCGTTACCGTAGTACTCGTATGAACATTCAAAGTGGGGATCATGTATTTGCTTAGAGGTGTGTTTGGTTGCCATTACATGTGCCAGGCGGGGAGTAACAGTATAGGAAATTATCAGCTGCGGTCATTCTTTCATGCCAATCGAAGGAACATCATTTCGGCTCTGAGGAGTGTTCGGGAGGCGGCTCATTAGAGGCCGCTTTTGAGAAGAAAGCCGGGTTGTGGCTTTGATATGTAATTTGTAAAACATGTATTAGAATTCTAAATTTTAATATATGTTTGTGTTAAGAATGATGTAATAACTCTCTTGAACTATTGTAATATAGTTGGTTAGATTTTGGTGAGTATTGATGTATGGGCCCCAGTGGCTATTTTTACTCATGTATGAGTCTCATGATATGAGACACAGGTATTCCTCAGGTTGACGAATGGTCAACGGGACCCCCGGGATTTGGGGCGTCACAGTTAGTGGCAAACAATAAGTCATCAACACTCTAGTAAGTAAATATACTTACTCCCACTTGAACTTATGAGTATATACAATCATCAACCATATTCATCTCAAAACCAACTGAAATGATAACTTGATAAACTTGTAATACCATTGACGAAACTTAGCCCATAAAATGCGTTCTTTAACACCAAGCCATCACTGCTGCATCGACTGCATTTACAGTTTGCACCATATAGATTGTTTTTTCATCAATGTCGCATTTGAGAAATCTTTGATCTTATCCATCCGATGAAGCTCAAAGGTCAAAGTGTGCACAAGTGCCATTATTGTCCTAAAGAGTCTTTCGATGGCTTGGAGAGAATGTCTCTTTATAATCAGTGCCTTCTTTTTGTGTATAACCTTTAGCAACGAGAAACTGAGCTTTGTATCTCTCAAATTATGTTCATTGTCCTAAAAGGAGTCTTTCGGGTAGAAGCTGGAGAGAATGTCTCTTTATAATCGTACCTTCTTTTTGTGTAGCCTAACGCGCCAACAAAACAGGAAACTTGTATCTCTCCACATCACCTTTGAATCCTCTTGGTTTTAAATATCCATTTTACGACCAATGGGTTTCCACACCTTCGACGATGGGGACCAGATCGCAGCGTCATTTGTCCTTTATGGACTTCTTTCCTCATTCATGGTATCCAATCCTCTTTGAGATTGGGAACTTAGGAAGCAGCGGAAGTTGATTGGATCATCTTCCCACTTGCCAATATCAAACTCATGTTCTTGAAGAATACAATGTAATCATTTGGCCTTGCTTCTCCTTACTCCCTCTTTGGATCTCATAATGGTGTGGGTTCTGGAGGAGGTAGGATTTGTTCTTTTGGAGCAGGAGGCTCTTGGATATTGTTTAGTTTAGATACTTCTTGAACAATGTCGGGTATAGGAGCTGATAAAATGCTAATATACTTGTTTGTGGGAAAACCTTGATTAGTGCCTAAATAGTATTATTTGAGACCACACATTTATTGCAGGTTTTGAGCACTTTTTGTGTACTAATCAGCGTAATTAACCCAATTGGCATATTAAGGTCCCTACTATGCTACTGATCACATTTTGTGGCAAAATTTGCAATTTTTGTGAGCTAATCGTGCCAAAAATTTCAAGTTGGCTAGATCATAAACAAATCGAAAACCGTCAGGCGAAATCGAGTTGCGGTCGAAGCTAGAAGGAAAGAAGAATGAAAATGAAGAAAATGACCACAACAAAAAATTTGCAAGGTTGTGAAATTTTCGCAGGTTGCAAATTGCCCCATCACCTTACTGTTCACCTCTGCCATTGTTCACCTTTCTGGCCACCACTATTCACACCTTTCCTGCTTTTGATTTGACCCTTTTTGTTACCGTTTTGTTTCTTCCCAATTTGTCCCTTGTAATAGCTTTTGGTTTTAGTTTTTTTGGTATTTTGTAAAGGGGGTTTGGCTATAAAAGCCCACAAGCACTGTAACGAGGACCTCTCTTTTTACTCATTAATAAAATTAGGCGGGAACCTTTCAACAGTTCCCGCTTCTTTCCATTTTCTCTTATTTTCTTTCATTTTCTCTCACTTTCTCGGCTGCGGCACCCTTGAGGTGACAACTCAAGGGATGGTTGGCAAAACCTTCCTCCTTGAAGGAGAAGAATTTGTTGAGTCATGGATCTGAGAGGCAGTACAGGTTCCATGTTTTCATGCGGGTATCCTTTGCGATCAACATTCTCCACTTTTTTAACTTTAGGTTTGATCCCTTTTGAGTCACCACTGAATGGTTATTATAGTAAGCTTTTGGGCTCATTGGATGCTTAATGTTAGATCCATTGATGTTCGTTAGTTATCATTTATGAGCCATTGTAAGGTGAGTCAAGGTGACTTGTGTTTTAACGAATGAGAGCTTTAATGGCCAGTGGATGCCATTTTTAAAGAGATTTAATGAGGGTAAGTTTTTATAGTTAAATAAAGATCTGGTTCGGGAGATGACTAAAGGTCATCCTTCCCAATGCGAGGAAAGGACCTTGGAAACCCTCAGTTGCAATATGAATCCAACCCCAGTGACCTAAAACTTCAAGGAGTTCTATTTTACATTTTTTTAACTCACTCTGTTTTTAGTTTCCAACCATTAAAACACACTGTTTTTATGAAAACCCAAAATCCAAATTGAATTCACCATTTTGAACCTCACTATAAGTCATTTGTGCGAAGAAAACCCATCCCTGTGTTCGACCATAGAGCCACTATACTGCAGTAGCTAGGCTACGACAATAGAAGGAATTAGGTTATAAATTTTGTTGAGGATGCAGGACCACCTCTTGGCCACCACGAATCAAATGGCGCAGATTCTTGCGGGGATGGGTGCCTTAGTGCATTTAATGAGCAGTTGAACACTTGTGATCCTCATCACAAGTTCTAGTGAATTTTCCTTTTTCAGTCTTTTTAGTATTTTATTGTTAGTTTTTTTTTTTTAGTTTCATTTCACTAAAAAAAAAACATAAAAAAAAAAAAAAAGTAGTAGGATTGTTTCTACATTGTTGACGCCCCTGGCCAAGGGTGTCCGCTGGCTACCGTCGGCTCGCGGAATGCCTTAATGTCGGGTGGCAGACACAACTCACGAAAATCGGGCAGAGTCTCCCTTGTACGGGGAGCTCTACCCAAGAACCACCTGTCCCAATCATCAACATCAGAAGATATATATATGAGTAAAAACGGCCACTTGGGCCCATAAAACAATACTCATCACCATACCAACTATATACCATAGTTACAAGAGTTAAAATTTTACTCTTATACAACATATATTAAAATCTAAAATTCTAATACATGTAGTACATCATAAAATCAAAGCCACAACCCGGCTTTCTTCTAAAGCGGCCTCTATGATGAGTCGTCTCCCCGTGCGCTCCCTGTACCTAAAATAATAAATTCCCTCGCTTGGAATTGAACTAATGCCAGTGGTGGAATCACCACAAATGGGTTACTCTCCACCTAAGTGCATATGCAATGCTCAATGAAAACACACATCAAGGTAATCGTGATCCTACTTGAATGTCTACACTAATTCAACTCGGACCCGAGGTCTCACCGACTCCCTCACACTTGCCTAAGCCATGTATGAGAAACATTATTTTCAAAACAAAGATATTTGTTTTTTTTTTTAATTGTGGATAACCCTCCAATATAAGTAGTGGACCGACTCCGATGATCTATTTAGTGGACAACCCTCCGATGTATATCAATTGGGCCAACTCCGACGATTGATGTTACATATGGGCCCCACCTCAGATGTGCTTAATGGGCCAGTTTCAGATAATTATTATTATTAGTCATTACTCACGAACCACTCTCGATAAACCACCTCATGCACTCGCTCTGTCGTTACAGGGTGCCCACAGGTGCATATGGAATGCATGATCACCGAATTCAATACAATTCATATAACGCATGCAAATATATATAACTTATGATATATATTTACATAATTTAATCACACAAACATGTTATGCAATTTCACAATCCATTACACACGAAATTAGCTCACGTGGGTACAATTAACAACCATGAGCAATTCGATTTGGTGCTCTGACCAAACATATTTTCTCACAAAATTTATTTCGTGGACTATTCACGTGAGCGGTGAAACCCCTCGGAGTTCTTGTTCATGACAAATCCTGTACTCGGTTCCACCTTGTGAAATGTCGAATTTCACTTAGCCATTTAGCAGGCCCCCATACACATCACAATACAATTTGTTTCACAAATTACAACACAAACACCCAAAACAGTCCATAAAACTGTTACGGACTACACCATTGGGTTTCTTAAATTCCAACACTTCGGTTCCAAGATTTAGGACTGATCAACTGGCTGTTCAAGGCCTCAACCCAACCGAAACATCAACAAAGCTCTTAAATCAAGAGTAAAACAAGTAGGATAAAACCCCTACCTCATGGAGTTTGTCGAAACTCCTTAAAATCGGAGCTCACGCGTAGGCCTCACTGCGTAGAGCGACTTTCCTTGTCCCGGCAATTCCATTTGTCGGATCGCGTAATCTTAGAGAGAAGTCACACTCTCTCTCACTAGTTTCAAAAATCTGAACCCTGCGCATCCCTTCCCTCTCCGTTTTTGGTCTCTTTAAAATTGGGGAAGACAACCATATCTGTATTTCGTCTTATTATCATTTAACTATTCACCAAATGCCTTCAAATCTTGGATTTTCGACATTTGTCACCATCTCGGCCGTCCATTTTCATTCTCTCTCTACTCATGCAACATGTGTCACATGAGTACATGTTATAGGTGACTTTCGTCACCTCAGATTTCGTTTTACGGCATCCGATACTCGATGCCTCGAAAAATGTGCAAATTTCGACTATCTTGGAATTCGACGAAATTCGACGTGTTAGCTAAATTGCACGAGACGATTCCAACGGTAAAATCCGTTTTGTCATCCGAGATCTAGAAAAATTTCGGGTTTTGACCGAAATTACGATTTTATCTTTTTCCATAAATTGGAATTTTCTCGGGTCTTACAGTTGGCTTGTGCTTTCCCTGTTCTTGCTGCAAGAGTGCATGTTCCAGTGGGCTTGAATTGTGATAAAATGGAACCCCTATATAAAGAGCATCATAATCAGTATCCAGTGGAGAAAAGCCCTAATGCATATAAGTCCATGAGAGACTATAGAAACCCTCCATGGGTGAGTGCACCCTTTTGCACCGATCCTCCAACTAATCGCCCGTATAAGATGCCTGACCGTAGTTGGAAACCACCCAAATTTTTCATGGAAATTAAGACCTCCACAGTATACACCTCTTGCTTCTCCATATTATGCTTCAACTCCTCAACCACCACAACCACCACAGTTATCCTCTTCAGTTGAGCAAGCAATACGGGCAGGCAAGCGGTGGATACTTTCATAGGAGCGGAGAGGCGGTGAGCGTCTGAGCCAATTAGAAATTGACACATGGAGAGCTCCACACAGACAAGGAGTGGATGATAGGTTCCAGAGCGAAATTGATAAAAAATTTGACAACCTGCAGTGCTCAATTTCAAGGCTTGTTAATCAGCAACATGTTCATCAAGAGGAAGAAAATCCAAAGGGAGAGTACCTGATTGACACTATTTTAGGTGAGCAGACTCAACTGCAGCAACTTCAGGAGGACTTGATAGCGGAACCTATAGAAGCTTTTGAGGGACTGCAGGATGCCCCAGAATCATGTGTTGTCTATGGGCCATGGAGGGGAGAAGAAGAAATTCTTCCCTTGTGGCCAGGGAGGCGGTGGAAAGCGGGGAAAGGCAAGCAACATCCTTGACAGTTCCGCAAATTGAATCCTGAGTGTCATTACCCAAGCCACCAAGCCACTTTGCGGCGGCACCCTTCCTGAACTAGGTACATCTTGCCTTCACGTAGCACATTCAACACACGAAACACCTCTTGCCAAAGGCCATCCCATCTACATTTACATACTGCAAAACCTCGAAGTTAGTGGCCTATGTTCAAACTTGTGCCATTACATCAAAGACTTTGTGTTTGCTCATACTACATGGCACAGCAGATGGTTTCGATGCTGGTTCAGATGTGGAGCACCTGAACCTCAGCAATTCCACCAGCTACACCGGAGTTCCGGTAGCTAGAAAACGAGAAAGCGGTTTGGGGACTTCGATCTCCCCACTTTTATTTTGATTTTTTGTATGTTTTATTTTATTTTGATTTAGTTATTTTTTTTTCCCTTTAGATTTTATCTAATTTTAAGTTAATCTTTGTTTATGGCTTATATTTCATTTTTCTGCATTTTTTTATTTTTCCTGTGTTTATTTTTGCAGGTTTTTGCTTAGTTTCTGCAGCATAAGCCAAAATCCAGAAAATTCGCAGGCTGCGAAAATTCACAAGCCAAGAAATTTCGCAACGCCACTATAGCTAGGCATACAGAGCAAACTAGCAAAAGACAAAATAGAAACAACGTGCTTGGGAACAGTGTTAGTAAAAAAAATTCTTTTATTTTATTTATATATATAAAATAATATTTTAAAAAAATTGTCTCTAAAAAATAATAATAATAATAATAATTTTATTTTGTTTTTAATTATTTATTATTTTATTTATTTTTTATTAAAAAAATGTTTGCACAGTTGCAATTTTCGTAACCCTCACACTGGCCTTGATTTTGTTTGACCACAGCTTTTCATACGAGACTCCGTTTTGGGTATTTTTCATATCGTTGGAAAGCTTAGAGAGTGTAGAATCTAAATATAACCAGAAAGAATACTTTTGAAATTATTATAAAGGTTTAATTTTCAAAATTCTCCAACTTGTCACTTTTTTCCTCTCTTTTCTTCTTCCAATTTGTTCATTTGAAGCCCAAGTGGAGTAAATAAGGTCTCGGTGGAAAGCTTGCGAAGTTTCCTATCCAACAACTGGTACATTTCATCAAGGAGGTATCACTTCCTCCCTTAAATTTCCACTCCATAGCCACATTGAGGACAATGTTAAATTTGGTTGGGGGGAGAGTTAAGGAAGGAAGTGTGATTTATTTCCCACGAGCAGAATCTTTTGTTTAGTTGAATGACTTGCTAGTTGATTTCATTTTTTTACAATATAATTAATGTTTTTTTTAGTTCCTAGTTCATGCTTTCATTTTTTTATTTTTAGAATTTTTTTTTATTTTCTATTTTTTATTTTTTATTTTATTGTATTGCCTGGTTTGCAGTAAGAAAAGTTGAAACATTGCCCAATGTTGTTGATGTTAGATTGGTTCCATGCTTATTTGGAGTTGATGATGAGTTGAATTCTATTATGGAAGTCACCACTTTCCCTTCAACATTTAATAACCACACACAATGCATCAGTTTCAACAATAGATTTGAAAAAGCTTGCCTAACCTACTAAATCTTGCAAAAGCCTATCCTAGTTTCATTTATAACCTTTAATAGGTTAAGGACCCAAGGGAAAGAAGGCCAATGGAGTCTTCGAAATAAAGAAAGAAAAAACAAAACAAAAAGAAAAAGAAAAAGAAAAATTTTGACACTTTGCCTTGAAACCCAAGCACGATCCAAGGGGTATATGGCGAAAGTCTTTAAAGCCCTAGTGCCTAAGCCATTTGGTTGGAAGCCAGACTTAAGCGCTCATTGCACAGGTGGATGGGTGAGGTTGAAGCGAGTTGTAGGTCTTGGAGTCTCGAAATCTCGTTCAAAGTCCGGTGAGAGCTTTGAAAGAGTTTGTAGGTGAAAGGTCTTATGGCTCGATGCCCTAAGCCTTAATTGGTTGGGAGTCATCGGTGGATCCCCGTTACATGGACTTTGGTGAGGTCGATTCCTCAGCATTGCACCCCTACAACACAAAAAAATAAAAAAATAAAAAAAAATGTTGAATAAGAGCGGGTCATGATCTATTTAGATCGGTTAGTGTACTAGGTTGTGGCAATAGCTTGGTTGGGGGGAAAGTGCAGTTTGATAGTTTATTGTTGAATATTGATCATATAAACACTTAGGTTTCGGTGGAAGCTCCAGGTCGATTCTTTAGGAAGGTGCCTCTTTTGATACTCAATTCTGTATGACATTCATTCTCTCGAGATAGTTATTGGGCAAGGGTTTTGGTGATTCTTACTGAGGGTTAGGCATTACTCATTCATAACCTTTTTGAAATACCATTTGTGTGAACATAATTTTGATTTTATTTTTATTGCTTTCTCTTTCTTTCATTGCTGAGGGACTAGCAATGTCTCGGTTGGGGGGTGTGATTAGTGCCCAAATAGTGCTATTTTGAACCCTATTTATTGCAGGTTTTGAGCACTTTTTGTGTACTAATCAGCGTAATTAACCCAATTGGCACATTAAGGTCTTTGTTATGCTACTTATCACATTTTGTGGCAAATTTTGCAGTTTTTGCGAGCTAATCGTGCCAAAAATTTCAAGTCGGCTAGATCATAACAAATCCAAACAAATCTGAGGCGAACTCAGAGCGGCAAGTCAGAAGCCAAAAGGAAAGAGGAGTAGAAAATAGAAGAAAAAATGACCACAACAAAAATTTTGCAAGGTTGCGAAATTTTCGCAACCGGCAAAATTTTGCAGGTTGCGAAATTTGCCTCCTTCCACTGTTCACCTTTCTTGCTTTTTAACGTTTTGACCTTTTTGTTACATTTTTTTTGTTTCTTCCCAATTTTTCCCTTGTAATAGCTTTTGCTTTTGGTTTTTTTGGTATTTTGTAAAGGGGGTTTGACTATAAAAGCCCCGCATAAAGCGACCGTAACAAGGACCTCCTTGCTCATTATCAAAACCAGGCTGAACCTTCAGCTAGCCCCGCT
Organism: Tetrastigma voinierianum; assembly: GCA_016808115.1. NCBI lineage: Eukaryota > Viridiplantae > Streptophyta > Magnoliopsida > Vitales > Vitaceae > Tetrastigma > Tetrastigma voinierianum. Next base: position 25,067 of record JAEQBH010001339.1, read on the forward strand.
TCTTTCCATTTTCTCTTCTTTTCTTTCATTTTTCTCTCACTTTCTCAGCTGCTAAACACCCCTTAAGGATGACAAATCGAGGGATGGTTGGCTAAAAACCCTTCCTCCTTGAAGGAGAAGACTGTTGGGTGCAGGATCTGAAGGCAACTGGAGGTTCCATGTTTTTCACGCAGGTATCCACTGCCGTCACTGTTCTCCCTTTTTAACTTTAGGTTTTGATCCCTTTTGAGTCACCTTGAATGGTTATTACTTGGTAAGCTTTTGGGCTCATTGGATGCTTAATGTTAGATCCATTGAAGTTCGTTAGTTATCATTTATGAGCCATTGTAAGGTGAGTCAAGGTGACTTGTGTTTTAACGAATGAGAGCTTTAATGGCCAGTGGATGCCATTTTTAAAGAGATTTAATGAGGGTAAGTTTTTGTAGTTAAATAAAGATTCGGTTCGAGAGATGACTATAGGTCATCCTTCCCAACGCGAGGAAAGGACCCTGGAAACCCTCAGTTGCCCTATGAATCCAACCCTAGTGACCCAACACTTCAAGGAGTTCTATTTTACATTTTTTTAACTCACTCTGTTTTTAGTTTCCAACCATTAAAACCCACTGTTTTTATGAAAACCCAAAATCCAAATTGAATTCACCATTTTGAACCTCACTATAAGTCATTTGTGCGAAGAAAACTCATCCCTGTGCTCGACCCTAGAGCCACTATACTGCAGTAGCTAGGCTACGGCAATAGGAGGAATTAGGTTATAAATTTTGTTGATTCCGGGATACCTACTGGCACACGAATCAGAATATCAAGATATTCCTCTTCAAAAACAAAATCTCCATCCTTATCTCCCCCATCAAACTCAACATCCTCAAAGAACCGAGCATTTCCCGTCTCAAAAATTGATTTAGTAGTAAGATCATAGAATTTGTAACCCCTGGATCTTTCAGAGTATCCAATAAAATAGCAACTAATCGTTCTTGAATCCAATTTCTTTTCATGTGGCCTATAAGGCCTTGCTTTTGCTAGACATCCCCAAATGTGTAAGTGCTTCAACTAGGCTTCTTGCTAGTCCAAAGTTCATAAGGGGTTTTAGCAGTTGCTTCAGTTGGTACTCTGTTAAGGATATACGTTGTAGTCTTTAATGCTTCACCCTATAGTGATTTTGGCAAGTTAGAATGACTAATCATACTTCTTACCATGTCTTTGAGCGTTTTGTTTCGCCTTTTAGCAACACCATTCCCGCCGAGAACCCGGTACGCGCATCGTGGGACAATCAGAACACCCAGATATTAATACATGTTTCATATTCGTAAGGATTTTTGGGGAGCAAATGCAACTTATGCCCTATGATATTTTAAATTGTGATTAAGATTAGCCATCTTAATGGTTGGTTTAATTAGAGGATTAGCAAAGTGTGTTAGATTGCATTTTTTATGGCATGTGGGTCAATTATGCAATTAGGTAAGTTTAGTGGTTTTGTTAGGGTTTGAAATTAAGTATGTCTCAAGGACCACTTTGAAAAAAACTTGTTAGTGGAGGAGGGATTCAAGTGCAATATCCCAGGAGCTATGTGGCATCATGAGGGCATGACACTCCGATATGCAAGATGTGAGCTCTTGACACATGGCAAGTGCATGAGAAGAGCCACATTTGCCACAAACCACCTCTGGGTTTTGGATGCTAGGACCAACTTCTTACTAGGAAGTGGAAAATTTGGAATTTTTAGGTAATGAGAGAGTTCTAGAGAGAAGCTAGAGAGAAGGAGGAGAAAAGGCTTGAAGGAAAGCTTGGTTTTTGGTGGAAAAGTTCACTAAGGTATGTAAACATGATCTTTGAGTCCTTAGTCGTATTTCTACTGGATTCTGGGTTATATTCTAGTGGTTTTGCTAGGATTTCATCCTAACCCTAGATTTGATGAAAGGTGAATTTGTGGAACCCTAAATTGTAAAAAAGACCGGTTTGTGAAGATGGTATGTGTGTGTCCAAGGGAGGTGCTGTCCAATTTTCCCCTTCGACCCCATGATTGTGTTTTCGCCATAAGTCGCTCTGTTAACTCGAACCTGATGATTCCAGCTGAGAAGAAGCCCAAGACCTAGCCCTTCGAATGTCAAGGAGCAACCAAGAACTAAACCCTACATAAGACCCTTGAATTTGAGGTTGAAATTCAAGTACAGATTATGTCCCCTGTTTTGGAGCAGTTGCTGTTTTTTAGTCATAAGTTGAGTTATATTGATCCAAATGGAGTGATTCAAAATCCTTCTCAAAGTAGCCACATAGGGGGAGTAACTTCATGAAGAAAGTATGGCCAAATTATGGATCATTTGAACCCATACTCGCCAAAGTAATGGTGGTGAAGAGAGGGCAATGATTCTCGCCCTTAGGAAATAGTCTCGAGGTCGAGTGTAAAACCATAACTTTGATTTTGAGGTCCGACGACCTGATTTAAGAGGCTGTGGAAAGCTAAGAGATAGGGGAACTGGTCGGCATAAAGGAACAAAAAAAAAAAAAAAAAAAAACATGTATGGCTGGTAAAAAAATTATAGTTGAGAAAAAAAAAAGGAGGGGTCTTGAGATAGGCTGAAAAAGGGTACAAGTGTTGTGTGTGCTGTTTGTGTTACCCTAATAAGGGGTGTTAAATGTTGATCTTAGTAAGTGTAAAAGAGAGTGCACTTGGAGGATTAAGGTTTATGTTGGAGGTATAAGAATCTATGTGATTCGAGTGGTGAAGTAGTAATAGACCAATTGGGTAATTTTATGTAACCCGGATTGTTTGAGGCTAAGAAATCTTATGAATTGTTAATTGCAGATACTTTGGAGTAGCTGTGGTTTTGACTTCCTTGGGAGACTTGTGGATTTTTGAATCCAAGGAATGTGTGGGATCTTATAACCTCTCCTACTCTGTATCAGGCCTGATGTTGCGGAATCTCACACCATCCCGTGCCTTGACCGTGCGGTCCCAAAAAAAAAAAAAGATATATAAATGTATATTTTTATATATATGGAAATCTTGAATTAACTAGTACATGATGTTTTTAAATATCCATGTGGTTGAATGCTTTGTGAAATTGTTTTAAAGCATGATATGGGTATGAGATCAGGATCGTGTGAGAGTCCGGATTGATGTAGTGGACATGGGACGATGACTAGTCCCTGGGTTGTAGTCCCAGAAAGGTCATAGTTATACGAGATGTGGGCATATCCCTGGGTGGTAAGTCCCAGCAATTTGTCGTTGTTCTGGGATGATCGACTAGTCCTTGGGTGAAAGCCCAAAAGAGTCACTGATGAGGGGTTGAGATGGTGGTAGTATTGCATTCATGTGTTTCCATCATCAACCTATTATTTGTAAATGCTCATGTTTTGAGATATTTTGAATTAAGTGTATAAACTGAAATGTTTTTATGAGTAATGGGTTTGTTATGGGATTCACTACTGAGTTGTCGAACTCACCCCCATTATTTCCCTCCACCTTAGATGCGGGTACGAGACCCGTGGCGTGACATGAAAGTTGGACCTGCAGGGTTTTTGAGGATGGGAAGTTTGTATGCCAACCTTAGCTTGTTGGTGGTTGAGAATACATTTTGATGAATATTTAGTGTTATGTGGATATTCACATTGTATATTTGGCTTGTGTAGCCACTAGTTTTGGAACTTTATGTAAAAGTTATTTTGATCAAGTGTAAGTGTATAGTTTTGGGTACATTGAGGAATTAACTCTGTACCGATATGTGTGTATGTTTGGAGACCTGGAGTAGTGTTTTATTTACGTTTCCAAGTGATTACTCCAAGTGGAGTTTAGACTCAAGTTGTGAAAAAAAAATTTGAGTGGTAAAATAGTAACATAAATCACACCGGTGGAATTCGGGGTGTGACAACAATACCGCACTCCTCTAGGAATTTAGAAAATGGTCCCGGACGTTGTTCACCTGAACTGTCATACTTACCATAGTATTCACCACCACGGTCAGATCTAACGTTTTTAATCCTTTTGTTGAGTTGATTTTTAACTTCAACTTTGAACGATTTGAACACTTCCAGTGATTGAAACTTTTCATGAATGAAATAAAGGTAGCCATAACGTGAAAAATCGTCTATAAACATAATAAAATATTGTTGGTCATTCCATGAAACTGGTAGAGGAAATGGCCTACAAATATCCGTATGCATCGCTCTCTAAGACATCCGTGAGCCTCGTTGCACTAAATCTCCTTGTGTTTGTTCGTTTTCCTTTATGGCAATTTGTGCAAATTTCAAAATCTGCAAAATCAAGGGAATCTAGAATCCCATATGACATAAGCTTTTCAATTCTCCTTTTGGAGATGTGACCTAATCTCTTATGCCATAATGATGAGGAATTCACATTAGTTGATTTTCTTTTAACACCTCGAGTACTTAATTGCAAGGTTTCATGATATGAAGCAATCAGATTACATATAAAGGTTATCTACATAAGATAAAGAACCAGTGCCAACCAAATTTGAATTCTGAAAAAGACTAAATTTATTATTTCCAAAAGAACAAGAATAACCAAATTTGTCCAATACAGGAATAGAAACCAAATTCCGTCTAAAGGATGGTACAACAAATGTCTCATTCAAATCCAAATAAGTACCGGACTTTAATAATAACCTAAATATCCCAATTGCCTCAACTTCGACCCTCTTGCCATCGCCTAAAAAGATGTATCTTTCACCATCATTTGGCTTTCGACAACTCTCCATGGACTCATTGATGTTAATGGTTGCACCAAAATCTATCCACCAAGTGTGTTTACGTACCGAAGTCAAATTAACCTCAGAACAAACTAGATTAAGAAGTGTACCTTTCTTTGCATGCTAAGCATGATAGTTGGTACATTGCTTCTTCTTATGTCCTCAAAGAAGTCTACGTAAGAAACAACCATCAACCTTTTTTTCTTTATGTTGTTTCTTTTGATATGGAACCTCTACAACTTCTTTATCCTTCTTTCTTTTCTTCCATTTATCCTTGGAAGTACCAATCAAATGAGCACTTTGTATCTTTTCTGCTTCAACCTTTCCTCTTCTTGCACACAATGTGAGATGAGCTCATTAAGAGACCAAGTCTCCTTTTGGCAGTTGTAGCTCACCTTAAATTGACTGAATTATGTGGGAAGAGATATCAGAACCAAATGCACAAGAAAATCCACAAAGAGATCAAGTTTATGTGCTCTTAACTTTGAAGCAAGATGAGACATTTCCATAATGTCCTCATTAATGTTCCCATTACCTTTATATCTCATTGAGATGAGATTTGCCAAAAGTGTACTTGTTTCAAACTTTTCATTCTTGGCAAATCTATTCTTAATTTCTTCTAGGAACTCTTTGGTTGTCTTTATTGTTTCGGATATTGTGCCCCTAAATGCTTTTGGAATGGCCTTCTTAATGATCATCAAACACATGCGATTTGACTTCGCCCACCTTTCAATATCCCTCTTTTCATCAGAGGAACTTTCACAGTAAGAGGTGCAGGAGAAGAAAAACCCTAATGGAAAGGTCCAGGTGATCCATGACACCAAGAACTATTTGAGGTTCCCATGCCATGTCTTAAAGTTTGTGCCATTTAGCATAGGAATAGAATTAATGCTGGCATCGATGTTAGAAGGTAACTTTCGCAGCTGAATCGCAGAACAATAAACAAGCAAAACAAACTCACATAAGACTCAAAAAACCAAAAAATAAATTCAAATAAAAGGCAATCCCATCTTAAGATATTCGACACTCTATTAATATTTTATCTTTTGATAAAAAATATTAACTTGTAAGTGATATTCTCGTAGTAATCAAAATACTATAATAAGAACATATCGACAATAAATCTTCCTTTCAGCTAATTCTATTATTCATATGTAAAACCAAATAATTATCATGCGTGATTATCATTGTGTGTACATGCAATTTTGCACATACCTTTCCCTTTTGGGCCGGGCTTAATATTCACATAAGTTACATGCACATAATCTTGTTATATTGAAATAAAAATTAATTTTTCATAAAAGTGGCTCACTTTTGGTGACATATTGTGCTAATTAACTTATCTCAAAATATATATATTTAAAACACCGTATTTGAATGTAAATTTTCAAATACACTCAGAATTTATAATATATTTATATTTAAATGACCAACTTAAAATGTACCTAGTCGCCTTCCCTTTTTTTTTTTTTTTTATTTTTTTATCATGTACCTCTTCAGGGGTATCAATTCTCATTTGTGTTCTCCTCTTCCGGGGAGTTCCATCCTTAGAACCAATAGGTCTCCCACGCCTGCAGGCGATTGAAGACTTACTGTTAATTGTCCTTCGTGACATTGATCCTGGCCGAGCATTCATAGCTGGATAAAGCATATAAGAAAAAAATATATATTTTCAGCCCTAAAAGAAAAATCTTTTTCTAACTTATTCTCAACAATTCAACATGAAACCGCTCTGATACCACATGTTGAAATTAAAATTCATTATGTGAAAACCATCACACAAACATGGAACATTCATATTGAATCATCAAGAATCAAAATACTGGATTTGCAGAAGCGTACCTGAATCCATAATGAAATATTGAAATACTTGAATCTGAGTATGAGGCTTTATGATCTTCCAGATCTACATTAGTTTTCCATCTAATATTTCTCTCTGACAATGGGAATCAGAAGAATTGAAAATCATAGTGTAATCTGGGGACCATGACCCCTATTTATAAACAATCGTGATCCGTTTGGCGAACAAATACATCCTGTCAGAACAATCGCGCCTCGTTTATGAACAGTCACAGAGTCAATTTCTATTTTAACCCATCATAAAATAGAAATTACGCTGTCTCTACACATTAATGCCCACACTTTATAATATATTAATTAAGGCCCCACAACTTAAATTAATCACGTTAATTAGCCTAACTTTATTTGATAGCCTATAATTCACATTTATTAAATATATCTTCCCATATATTTGATTTTACTCCAACATTAATTTCCCAATCTCTTCCATCACTGCCTTCTCAACCGTGTCAATGGAGTTAAGGAGTTTCTTCTAGGGGTGTAAGAAAATTTGATCCTCCATTAGTCTTGTTGTCTCTCGGATTCTCAGAGTCCACAGATTGTCGAGGCATGAACCAAACAACAAGAACATGCAAAACAAACAAGGGACAGGCGGTGGTGTGCCGCAGCATTTCTTCGACGCAAGCTTAGTTGGCGGAGATCGAGGGTTCACAACAATTCTCGCAGCATATAATTCTCACATACCTTTTTCAGAGTTACCTCCTTATTTATGAAGTTAAGGATGTTGATCCACTTTCCATGTGAAGGGTGATTAGTTTCCAAATTGAAGTGGAGGCAGCGCTGCCTTCGCGCTCAACCATTTTTCCTTTCGGGGTAACCAAGTCGGGCCCCGAGTCTTCCGCCTCAAAGATCGTCGATCATCTTGGTGGGTGGTTTCATACGTGGTCATGAGGATATATTCTTCAATTGTCAAGGAATCACCGAATCACTAGTCGACCATCTTTAAAGATGGCAAATGGCCTGAGGAGAGCATATGCCCATGGTTAATTTAGTCTCTGATCCATGTTCATGTAAGGATGTTGGCCCTTTCGGGCTTGAACCGTCAGGCCTCTACTTGAGATGCTAGGTCAACACTCATGGTACCCACAATGCCCCCCTTTTTCCGACTAGGGAGTTCGTTCTTCCCCGGTTGGAAAATACTGTGTTTTTTTACTTGGCTATCGTCGGGAACAGTGGATCATTAATGCTTGCATGTTCCAACACGCACGTTTCCTGGGAGTATACTATTTCTGGTGTCTCATTTAGTGCAGTTTTTTGAGTTTCCCCTTGGTTTGTAACCTCTATAAAAGGGTGCAAGATGTCGGGTTTTTATCTCACTGACTAGTTTTGAATTTTCAGTGGATGTACACGGTTGAGATATGCATGGTTGGTCATTGGCGGGTGCTACTAGGGCTGGGCTTTTCCTATTATTCTTGGGCTAAAAGTGATGTTAACAAAGGTCAGCCAGCGATAAAAGGGAACGTCCCGGAGCTTTCTAATTTACCTATGGAGGGATATTTTCGAGCCTTATATGCCCCCTTGGGTGGTTCGCGAATTTAGAGGAAGAAAGCCTTCTTGACATCGACTTAAACTCGTGGTTCCATGTCTCGCGGATAAGCCCCTATGTATGCCCTCCTGCTTTGGCAAAGTCGATTATATCGCCAGGCGGGCCTGTGGCCTTTTTCTCTCTTCTTAGCTTCTCATGAAGAACAAAATTCTCAGAGCACAGGCCTTTTTCCTCGCCTTTTCTTCTTGCTTTTCTTTTTCCTCCGCCTCGCTTCTCTCTATTTCTCTTTTTCTTTTTCCCTCTAGTTCCTGCTCTTTTCTTTATTTTTCTTCTTTCTTTGACTCAGTTTTCAACCCATATGGGTTATGTAACTGTCTTAGGCTCAGTTTCAACCTGGATGGGTTATGTAATTATCTTAGGCTCAGTTTTAAGCCCGAACGGGTTATGCAATTGTAAACGCCACTTGGTGGAATTAATGAAATATTGATTCGAGAAATTTTTGTGTTGTGTTTTGTCTTATTTTTATTGTGTTCGGCTAATCTGTCACTAGCGTCAACAAATTTCAAGGGTTATGGCATCCGATGATACTCAAGATCGACACGATATATTCGAGGACTCGACACCTCAGATATTCTCGACTGACTCCAAATAGGTTTTCTTACTTAAGCCCGTCCATCAGAAGGGGTATAAGGGAACTAGCCTGGGGGCCCACGATCCCGGTCCACACTCATTCACTGTGCCCTAGGAAGTGAAGCATCGTCATGATTCGAATCGTTTGGAAGAGTGATGAGTTTAATGGCGCATTTAATGCATCCGTAGGGGCTAGACGCCTTATTCGTAGGGAATAATAAGTGGATTTTACCTGCTCCTATTGTATTTTCTCCATTTTCTTATTTTTCTTCTGTTCAAGAGCTTCTGCGGATATTTTGCTGTGTGGTTGCGTGCTTCGTAGATAGTCTTTTCGAGCGTTCGTTTTCCTTATTTTCCAGGTAAGCCCTGTTTTTGTCTCGGACATGTTGGATTTCAGTCGCCGGCATGTATTCGGCGATGTAAACATAGAAGGGTGTTTTTAGGGTATGCCAGAGTTGGGGGTCTTTCCCTAGCCTAATGGGTTTGTGTGCGTTCTCGCCCTTTTACCATTTTGGTATTACGACATGGAACTAACTCCCTTTTAATCTATCCTTTTGTTGTTGTCTGCTTGCAGTATGGCGAGAGGTCAAGAAGAGACTTTTACTAGTCAGGTCGGGCGTAGGAGAGGGCCTGGCCGGGATACGCCTTCTGCAAGCAACATTATTTCTTCTCTGTCTATGGAGGAGTTGAGGTCATACTGCCACATTCCTAATAATATCGATTTTGAGTTACCGGATGGCCCAGCTGAATCCACTATCAATAAGGAAGATGGTGTAGTATATTTTACTAGGGAACAACTCACAGCCAGGCTTTGCTTTCCCGTTTCGTCTCTAATCAAGCAATTTCTACATTTCTCCGGTGCACCGCCTGCTTTTGTCCACCTGAATATCATCCGGATTCTAACTGGATGCAGCATACTGAACCTCCTTTACCAACTAGATATTTCTCGTAGAGGTTTTATTTATTTACACATTGAAGCCGGTGCATGGAGGCCTAGCTTGTCTCGTCGCCCGCAGCCCTAGGGCTACAAGCGCGACGTCTCCCCGACTACCCAAGACCGAGACGAAGGTCTTGATCTTAGTTAGGGGACCGTGGTATAAGACCCCGGGTTCCCCTGACCTCCCGTTTAATTTAAATCGAGGAATGTCATTTCCAAGTGTGTTCGGGTTTTAGGATTTATACATCGTTGCATGTTTGCCCTACGTGCTTTATTAATAAATACTTTTGTAGGGAAAAGCCGGAGAGGTAGATTGGTAAACTAGGTGGAAAAAGATGGATTCAAGAAGATTAAGAAGTTATTAGAGATTTCCGAGCAAGAACGGCATCACGAAATTCTTTTAACGGTGAAGAATCTTCGCGAATTGAGTCACAATCCTTCTCCTTATATTCTTCCTAAGTATTCCTCGTCTCTCGAGCACTACGCACACGATCTTCCGACTTTAGTCTCGGGCAACTCGCCTGTACCCACTTCAAAGGCTAAGGTGGTTAGTCGGGAATTGGCAATTAGTTTTCGGTCCGAGCATCCGTCTTTAGCTAAAGAGGACCCCGACATTGCCCTCCGAGCATCTAAGGAGGTTGATAGGGGCAACCGCCTCAATCGTCGTCCCTTCACGAAAAAGGGTTCCTGTCCTGCCCCCCAAGCATCTAAGAAGGGAAGGCGGGTGCCTGAACAAAGAAGAACGCCCCGGTACTCTAGGTGCACATTGGCCCCTAGGGTTGTCTAATATTGAGTCTTCCGCCTACTAGCGGCTATGAAGACGAGGAGACTGGGCACGACCATCCATAACTTTAGCGCTTGGAAGCGCAAACGGGGTGCTAGTTTTGAGTAGACAACTGATGTTACCCCCGAGGTTATGGGCGAGGCTGATCAACACTCAACCGGCGGGGGTTTAAAAGAGCAGGCGATAGTCGTCATGGATTCACCAGAGATGGGCTTTCATGGTCAACCGGCTGTGGTGACTTCTCAAGTGGTTGATTTAGAAGAGGTTTCTCTAATTCTTGAGGAAGCCCGAGGGGGTGTTCCCTCGGTGCAAACTGCTAGCCGGCCAACCAAGGCCATGTCGTCTCTGGCCGAGCGCAGTAGGTCGGTGCTTCTTGACCGGCTGCTGTTGTATTCTTATATTCCTCCACAGTGTCAGGCTCCCCCTGTGGAGGAAGTATCCGCTCCCGAGCCCGAAGGAGCCCAGGAAATTATCAAGCATTAGGCGTTATTCAATTAGGGCGAATCCCTGGCCACCCATTTAAAGCGACTATACCAAGCAATGCTTAAAATGCTGGTTAAGGTGCGAGCAGAGGGGAAGGGTGAAAAGTATGTCGTTTCGATCCTTGCCTACGCTTGTAAGGAAGATCTCAAGCAAGCGGTCGAAGACGGCATACTGATACGCAACCACAATTTTGTCCAGTCGGCGAAGCTAGTATGTTCTCAACTGTTATGCACTTCTCTAATATCATTACCGAATTATAGCTTTATTCTAATGTGTTATTTTGTAGGTGGTTACGGCCATTCGGAATATGACCTACCAACACCAGGAGTTTTAGACTCGACTGAAGGATGCGGAGAGGTTGCGGCTCTATGCTCAATCAATCATTTCTGACCACAGGGCGCTGAGCGCTTCCTTAGCTGAAGCGGAGTCAAGCTCTCGGCGCTGGGAGAATGAGGCTAGAGGAAGCGTTGAAAGGATGGCCTGAGCCGAGGCCGAGAGAGATGTTGCCCACCATGATGCCTTGATAGCATGCATGGATGCCGATGCGGGAGGGAATGCCCGGGCTAGGGTGGAGTCCGAACTGGCTAGGGTGAAAAATGCCTTGGCTACGGCAGAGGAGGCTAGGCGGAAGGCAGACGACGAGGTTAACCGTCTGACCGATGAACGAGTCTCTCTGCTTTTAGGACTCGGGACTTATAAGGATGAAATATCTGCTATCCGGGTAGAGGCCCTTAGAGAGAACAAGGCCCTGAGGGAGGCCACAGGAGGCTTGACGCGATCTTAACTATGGGTATTTGCCATCAGGCTTTCGCGAACATTTATGATAGCCATCCCGGGTTCCGTATGATTCCTGACATGTCCAACCACATTCCGTGAGTTTTATTAATCCTCGATGCCCCCCAGGTGTTGTCCCTACCGAAGCTGCGTCCATTGATGTCCATCCTGATGAAGTGATGAATGCGCCTGAGAGGGAGGCTCCTGTTGCAATTCTTGAGACGGAAAATAGCAAGGCGGGTGAACATCTCTCTGCCGTCGAGGTTGGGTCGGGTAAAGAACCTACTTTCTCAAACTAACAAGGGAGAGTGAGGGGCATGGTGTTTCTTGGTTGTATTTTCATAGTCGCTCATTGAGCTCTATTTTTTTTTTTTTTTTTCCCTATGTACTACCCCCCTGGTTTTCATTGTTGTTTCGAAACAAGTTCAGTAATGAAGCAAATGTTATGAATAATGAAGTATGTGATATTTACTAACATGATGTGGGTGCTTTACTTCATAACTAAGTTAATTTACCCGAGCAAGAAAATATGTACCTTGAGTAGGACATGGCTCAGTTCTGGATGATCACTCTGACTAGCTAGGTTCGTTGACCCTTCTTCTATTGCTTTCTTGCCCGAACATCTTAATGAACTAGCTGGGCATCAACCATACTGGGCCGATAGGACATCAACCTTTTCCGAACTTTATAATGAACCAGCTGGGCATCAACCATACTAGGCTGGCAGGACCTCAATCTTATCCAGACTTTGTAATGAACCAGTTGGGCAACAACCATACTGGGCCGGTAGGACATCAACCTTACCTCGAAATAGAATGAACCAAATGGGCATCAACCATCGGGCTTGTAGACATCAACCTTACCCATGCTTTGCAACAACCACCGGGCATCGACTATACTGTCCGATAGGACATCAACCTACTCCTAGCTTTGTAATGAACCACCGGCATCGACTCCATACCGGGCTCGTATAGACATCAACCTACCGCTTTCTTATGAACATTCGTACAGAACAAAGTTAGAAATTGAATCATTCTTTATTGATAGTACCTTGAGATGCATAACATCTACATTCTAGGTACAAGCGCCTTTGGTTTCCAAATTTGTCTAAAGCATACGATCAGGATTCACCGGGTCGTGTTACAATATATGGTCCTCCCGCTTTGTTGGAATTTTCTACCGACAATCGGTCGTGATTCAAAAATTTTCTTAGGATCAGGTCCCCCGGTTGAAACATACGGGGTTTCACACACCTGTTGTAAAGGTTTGCTAGCCTGTTGTGGTATGACGCTTATCCGCACGATCGGGCCGCCGCAGCTCACCATCAACGATCTCTGATTCAGTTTCAGCATTTGATTGTTCGGGTAAATCGGTTCGGAGCATGGGCATGCCGATTTAGGTTGGGACTATAGCTTCCATCCCGTAAGTGAGTGTGAAGGGGGATATATCAAGGCCGCGAAAGGTCGCTCAATAGGCCCATAAAGACTGGGAGTTTATCCACCCACTTGCCTTAAGCTGAATTTAACCATTTCTTCAAGGCGGTTAGTATGGTTTTATTTGAGGCTTCCGCTTGGCCGTTGCTCTGCGGATACCACGAAGTGGAGTAGAGGTTCTTTATTTTCAATTTCTAGCATAAGTTTCTATAAGCCCGGCTGTCAAATTGAGGCCCGTTATCTGACACAATTGATCGGGGTATACCAAACCGGCAAGCGATATTCTTCCAGATAAACCGAGTGACATATTTATCCTTGATTGATGCAAAAGCCTCATTTCATCCACTTCTTAGTCAAAATAATCGTACCGCTACCAACACACTCTGAGCCAAGGCATTGTGAAGCCGGCCCGATTATGTCAATCCCCATCGGGGGCTTAAAAAGCCATGGGCCCGTAATGGAAATAACTGAGCCGGGCGATCTCAAGACAGGCTAGTCGCATCGATCACACTTTCGCACATAATCAGTGGCGTCAGATCTCATGGTTGGCCAATAATAATTTCCTCAGTATGCTCTATGTGCCAATGTTCGTCAGCTCGGATGATTACCATATCCCTTCATGCAACTCGCTAATATATAATGTTCCTGCTCGCGCTGTGACACTTTAAATACGCCCGCCTAGTGGACCGCTTATATATTGTACTATGGGTCCATCCAGAAGCGGGGGACCTCATCTACCCGCTTACACCTGCAATGACGACGACGACCGACTAATAATAGAGCGGCAGGATCACCGTTTCTATTATTGAAGCGGCTTAAAGGCGCCAAGGCATCCGCTTTCGCTGCAATCTCCGGTGATATGTCAAGTTTCAGTCGGTAAAGTCAGTCTGCTGCCAGAGCTTTACTCAAGGATACATATTTCTATTCTGGGGTCCTGAAGTGACTCATATTCTTAGTTCACCTACCCCACTACCAACTGCAAATCACTCCGAATCAGAAGCCTGTCGGCAAACACAGTAGCTATTAGTTCAATTCCGGCTAGTATGGCCTCATATTCTAACTCGTTATTGAAGGCACTGAAGCCTAAACGGATAGCTTGCTCGATTATCTCTTCGGAAGGAGATTTAAGTTGCAAACCGATGCTGGCTCCAGTTTGGCGAGATTCCTGTCTACATTAAGGGTCCACCATGTCACGCCACCCTAGCTCACCCCTGATTGGGGGATTTATGCTAGAAAATTCGCTAGAATCTGTCCTTTTTTAGCCAGTCGTGGTTTGAAGTGAATATATCGACTCGCTGGCCAATCGCCCATCGAGCCATCCTCCCCGAACAAGTCAAAGCTTGTGAATGGTGCAATCAAGAGGAAGGTCGCGAAGCACAACAATAGGGGTGTGCTTTGGAAGTATGGGCGGAGTTTCGCCAAGCACTTAAAGCTAATGTCGCCGCTACAAGTGGTTGTACTCTGTTTCAGCTTGGCCAAGGATTTGCTAAAAACACGGCCTCGCGATTCTTCATCTTCCTCGACAGACGGCTACTCATCAAAACATTTGAAACCGGCTAGGTACACGAAGAGTGTTTCACGGCTTCCGGCCTGCAAGGACCGGAGGTTCCCGCGAGATACTATTTTGATAAGCATGAGAGCTTCATCACATTCCTCATTCCACTCTACCGGCGCCCTCGAGGCAAAGCAAAGAATGGTTTTAGACGGTCTCAGAACCGAGAGATAAACCGGCCCCAGGCGCCAACCGGCTACCAACTATTGTACTTCCTTTCTGTAGTCAAGAGTCGAGAGACCTGCATCAGCTTAAGCCGAGCTGGTTGGCTTCGATGCCCCTCTGAGTTACCATGAAGCCCAAGAATCGTCCCGCGCTGACCCCGAAGGCGCATTTAGAAGGGTTGAGCTTCATTCCATATGCCCTCAAGAGTTCAAAAGTCTCTAACAAGTATTTAGCATAGTCCGGGCGTTCTTTGGATTGTACCAGCATGTCGTCAATATAAACCTTCATGGTCTTTCCCACAATGTGGTATGAACATTTCGTTAATAGCCTCTACTAAGTCAAGCCCCGCGATTTTTGGCTTTAAACGGCATTACATTGTAGCAAAACAGGCTGTATGGGGTGATGAAGGCTGTTTTCTCCTCGTCTGAAGGATGCATGGGTATTTGATGATATCTCGAGAAGGCATCCATAAATGACAACATCCCATGTCTGGCTGACGCATCAACGATCTGGTCTATCTAGGGTAGAGGGAAACTGTCTTTCGGGCATGCCTCGTTGAGGTCCGTGTAGTCCATGCACACTCATTATTTTTCGCCTTTTTTCAGGACCACCACCACATTAGCCAGCCATTTTGGGTACTTTATTTCTCTGATAAACTCCGCTACCAGAAGATTATCCACTTCCGTCTGAATAACTTGATGATCTGGCCTGTGTGGAAATGCTTCCACTCTTCTCACATGCTACCACCCATCAAAGAGATGACATTCGGGCTTATGAGAGGCAAGAACTAGGTTAATAATCGACCATGTCCGAAAGGGAGCCTGCTTAACACATCCATATTATGGAGCAAAATGATGTCAGAATCGGGTCTTTTCTCCATATCAAATATGGGAGGGAACTGAATGTGAAGTGGATTTATCCTACTACCAGTGACATCGATTCTAGTCAACTAAATAATTGCTCCATGTCTTCCATTTGTGCCCGAGCGACGATTTGTAGTTTCTATTTTGAGGCCTTAGTATCAAGGGTTGGATTATGGGAGTTTTTGCTTTTCTCAGGCTCCTATACTGACAACTAGTAGCACTGTCGGGCTGCTAGCTGGCTGCTTAGCAAATCAACTTGCCTAGCGCTGGTCAAATAAATGATCATTTGATGGTAGGTAGACGACACGGCTTCCATTGCATGCAGCCATGCTCAACCCACAATGGCGTTGTACAGGCCCAAGTCTTCAACAACTGAAAACAGAACCTGCTAGACCATCGACCCTGCTGTAACGGGAGGGTAATGTCACCCATTGTCACTTGGTCGCCCCATCATGACAGATTCTCGCCAACCGAACTCAAATTTTATCCAAGCGAGAGCAGTTCATCTCGTCTCACGCTGGCAACAGAATAAATCTACAGACCGCTAAGATCAACCAACCCTACACACCAAACCACGATATGGCAAGAACGGCGCGCATCATGGTGCACAATGACCCCTGGACGGGTTAACGGGGAGCGAGATGGGGCATCATCGGGCCGGACTATTGCGTCGCTTAACTAGAGTGTGGATCGTGGTTTTTTCAGTTCTACCAAGGGTCGCGCCTAACATGCCTTCCTTATGGCGCTTAGATTGATATTGATCATCAGTTGGGATGCCCAGTATATAGTTGATGGTGGGCCGAGGTTCAAATGGGAGCTCTACGCAGGTCGCTATTCTTTCGACCGTAGGGGCAGCCTTAGATACGTGGACCGTCTCTTAGATATACCTCCTGAGGTGGCCGGCCCTGATCAACTTTGCCACCAAAAACTTTAAGCTTCGACATCGGTTGGTCTCGTGCCCATGGTCCCTATGGTAGTCACACCCGCATCGGGCTGAAGCATGATCGACCGAATAGTGTGGGCCATTTAAAGCTCTGATGATCCTTGATTAGAGGGAAGGAGCTTTGTCATACGAGATGTTTAGGAGGGGTAACCATGGAGGTTCCCTCTTCTTTCCCTTGAATAGTCTCTGAGCGCTTTCTGCTCCTTGCCCCCTTGGCTGGGGGCCGACTTAGTGGCCGCTTGCCACTGGGGGCGCTGATCATCACGCCGGGGAGGCAGCTCGGATGTTTTCTTCCAATGTTGAATACCTATCCGCCATCTATAAGTAATTTCCTATCAGTTTGTGCGATCTTTAGTGGATAAAGTGAGTGGAGCTGAACCAGTGGCTCACCAAAGCTTTTCTTCAAAATTTCAGATATCACATCCATATTATGAATCAATTTGTCGGATCTACCAAATCTCCTTGTGAAATCACGGATGGACTCATCTTCGCGTTTGAAGATGGTTTGAAGAGAACAGAGGTTTCCCTTCTATCGGACCGAGCACAGATACTGGGAAACAAATGCCGCCCACAACTCACTAAACGGCTGAGGATCCCCATGGGAGCTCAGGAACCAAGCCAGGTAGCGGGCTCCTTCAGCCGGGGCCACGGAGAATACTTTTGTACTAATAGACTGTAGTCTCTCGTGATTGAGTATCATCGCCTAATTAAAGTGTAGCATGTGGTTATACGGGTCAGAGAAGCCATCATACATGGAAAATGACAGTATGACAAAGTCACAAATGTGAGCTTAAGATGTAGCCGCCCAATGAGGAGGACGACATCTTCCCCGGGTCCTAACAAGAAATGCGTGCATATACAAGGCTGGTGTAGCTCCAAAGGTGGGATACCCAAACTGAAGTGATGGTGCTACGCCCCTCTACTACTCGTGTATGTTTCTCAGGCATGTTCCACCTACGCCTCTCCGCCTTAACCCCTCCGGCATCCAAAGCCGAGTACGCCACCGACAGACGGCCGACGGCGCGGGCCTTCCTCGACCTACCCACATTGTTCTTCTGAGGTGGCGATTCCGAAATGGGGAGCTACCAAAAGATGACTCATCATCTGTTGTTATGTCGTTGTTGTCTAGCCGGATAGGCTCCTTGCCTTTATTTTGTTTAACCGGGGTGTGGTGGCTCCTCAGATTTTCAACTGCTCTCCTTCCAAACGAAAGCCAAGCAGCGATCATTTTCCATCGCAAACGGCCAAGACGGCTTGTAATTCAACCATCCTGTCTAACCCGTTCCTCCCCGCTTTGTTCCATGCACCCGTGAGACCGGTTTGCCGGATTGCGGCCATGCGAATTGGATTTTGTGAACTCGGATGAATGAGAAGAAACCATCGATTCTCCCGCGGGGAGCGAGGATCGCCGATAGTCAACGGCTTCCTCGTGACGATGCCATCGATGCGACTTTTTACTAGGTCTCTTCCCACGTGACAATCTTCAATTATTGTCTCGATTCTCGTGAGTCCACTGATCGTCTGGCATGAACCTAACAACAAAAACCCCCGCAAAACAAACAAGTAATCACCCGGTGGCGGTCGGCCGCTTCGATGCTTAAGTTATTCATGAGATCGTGGGTCGCCTCACACCACCTTTGCGGCATATAGTTTCACATACCTTTTCTTAGCCGACAATTCCTTATTTATGAAGAAGGATGTTGATCCACTTCCATGGGAAGTGATGATCGTTTCAATGGAAGGGAGGCAAAGCGTGTCTCAAGGGGCTCAACCGTTTCCCTTTAAAAGTGCTGTCTCGAGTCTTCTACCTCAAAGATTGGTTGATCATCTTAGGGGCTGTTTCGTACGTGGTTTGCGGGAGTATATATTCTAAAATTATCAAGGAATCACGGAAATCACCGCTGGCCATTTCTTAAAGATGGCACCCGCCTGGGAGGAGGTGGATGCCCATAAGCCGGAATTTAGGCCCGGATCCATGTTCATGTAATGATGCTTGAGCCTCTTTTGGGCTTTGATCCGTTTGGGCCTTCTACGTGGAGATGATGGGTTAAAACCCATGGTACCCACAAGTCTGGTCGGCGATATCTAGCAAAATCAACGGCACCTTGCCAACGGTCTTTGGAAAAAGTTGTGTTCTGTTTGTTAGGTTTGGGGTGATCATAAAAATATCCAGCTCGAGTTGAGTACCTAGATGAAGAAAATTGATCATGAACATCATAAAATGTCCTCGGGGGTTGGAGCATCGACCTACGAATTAATTTATTTCTCTCAAGTGAGATCTTCTCCTTTCAATGGCCTGATAGAAAATATGTACTTAAAGTTGGATTCTCAAGCATTAAGCCAAATGCATCAGAGCCATGAAAGGCGGTTATAAAGAAAATTGCAGAACTGAATGTTCTTTACCCGAACAACATGAGTGATGTCGCGAAGAGGTGTTCTTGGATACCAAGATGGCAACACTGATTCTAACAATCCTTCTCGCCGACCACTTTCGCTGTCTGAGCATTCTTCAACCAACCGAGGCGACATAAAGCCCTACCACCACCACGCTGGCCCACCCCAATTCTTGGAATTCCAAAGCCGCCCCTTCTCACCCTACCCCCTCTCAGTGTCAAGATTCTAGTCGCTCTACGTGCACCTACTTGATTCAACTCTAGGAACTCCCGGGCCTTCGCATGCCTAGCAGTGGCTGGAAAATACTTGCCCATGAAGAGCTCATGGAACTCGACTGCCATTGCTCTATGTCTCTGTGAGGTTCAACCTAATCCCACCATACTGGACTCACCCTCTAGCCGGAATGCCACTCTTAATCTTGGTCGCGTCGAAGGTGATCTCCATAGCCTCCAATATCTTCTCGATCTGCTAGAACCAACGGTCAGCCACCATCGGATCCCTTCCTCCTGTGAATGTCGGAGGATGATTTGTCTTAAACCTCTAGAGGTTATTCGAGCCTCCCTGACCCCCATCCGTACCAAACAGGCAACCGGTAACAAAAGACTCATGTATTTCCATAGGTCTCGTCGATAAAAATGGGAGATGGTCGACTATCGCCTCGTGGACGCCCTCTACGTCCTCATCCTCGACTTGCCATCTACACATGTCAAATGGCAACAGAGTTATTAAGTTTCTATCTCAGTCTAACTAGTAGTGCTCATGCCAACCACTAATAGACTTAGTCATCATGAACTAATTTGTTCATCCTTTTTTTTTCCTTAGTGGTGCTAATTGCCAACCACTAATACAATTCAATTCAATTTCCGAATTTTCATGTTTATTTTGTTTTCCGAACCCCTAAGGTTATGTTTTCTAACCCTAGTGTTCCATATACAATTTATCATGTATATATTTCATACAATTCATAACACATCTTCACACATGTTAAGCACAAAACACGCAACACACAACAATGCATTCTCTAGACCTGTGCCCATCAAATCCTAGGTATTCGTGTACCAGAGCTCTAATACTTGGGCTAGATGTGGTATAGCCCATCTAGTGGGAGCTACACTTTGTCCATGCTCTGAATTGAGTGAGGTATAGATTAGTGAAATGATGAATTGCGCAGATTTGCCTATGGAAGAGCAGCGCCGACCACACCGACTTTCTGCTAATCAGTGATCATGATGTGTTGCTAAACGCCTCTCAGGACTTGCTTGATTCAATAGTTGAATCAAGTGGCCAACATAATCGGAAACCTAATGGGTCACACACTTAGAAGAGTGTGGGGCTAATATAAAATGGATTTGGATGTGATCCACATATGAGGGAGATCAATCTCGAGAATGGAATCTCACTGTATTAGTGGAATCCCGAGATCAAAAGCCCTCACTAAGTGATAAAATAGGCTTAGGCTTGTTCATGATCTTAAGGCCCATGAGGGAACACACCATAACGCACAAGGATGTGTGTAGCCTATCATCTCTTAAAGAGAGAGGCACTTTGGACATTTCAATGGCAAGTGTTTTTCTATAAAATGACCTTTATAGAAAACCCAACCCAAAAAGCCTTTATTTGCCCACTTTTCTCAACAAAGAGTGTTCTTGAGTTAGAGAGAGTGTTCTTGAAGAACAACCCACTCTTGGTGTGATTCGAGCGTCAAATCCTCGGGCTTTCAGCTTTCCTATTCAAATCTAGACTAGGCTAGCATTGGGACTTTATCCGAGACTGTTTCCTTAAAGGTTATCGACTCCACTCTTCATGTGGATACTGTTGAGGCAAACCAAGGATGTGGTTTGCTTCGGTCGCGACTGCATCACCTTTCAGGATCGGTTTACACCGGCGTGAGGTATAAATCTCGCACCCCATCTTGTTTTGAACCGATGATGCCTCAAGGGATCCTTGGAAGGGTTTTCTTAAAGTTCTTTTTTTTTATTGTTTCCACTGCTTTGGCATGAGATGCCACTTTCAAAAACCCAACACTGGTATCAGAGGACACTTATATGCATCAAAATCGGTTCTTAGATTGTTTGTTTTGAGATTTTATACCCATGGTTCCAAGCTTCAAAATGAGATTTGTGGCTTGTAAATTCTTCATCATGTGTTTTTTTTCAAGTAATTAGATCATGAGATGATCTATGATGATTACAGTGAGTGAAAAACAGTTTTGGATGAGATTCAGATAAAAAAACATAATGGTTCTTTGAAGAGTGGAAACTGGAAGACGAATCGGTTTATCTATGCGTGGCATGAAATGTTTTATTTGGAAGCGTAGAACAAAATGTATTCCTCAAGGGAGTTAAGATTCAAGTGTTGAATCAGTTATAGATTCAAGTGTTGAATCAGATTAGTTCAAGTGTTGAACAACAAGTTTTTGAATCATTTTGAGGTTTTAAGGGTTGAATCAAATTTTAGTTCAGATGTTGAACTAAGGACTTTAGTTAAGTATTTGAGCCCGACAAGGTTTGAATGGGTATAACATTAAAGAGTTGAATCAATTTATTGTTCAGAAGTTTTTGAACAAATTAATTTTCAGTTCGAGTGTTGAACAATTGGGTTTTAAGGTTAAAAGTGTTGGCTTAACTGAATGTTCTAAATGAACCATGGAATACCATTATCTTTAACTTTGATCTATGCATTAGAGAATGAATGTTTAAGGGTGCATGTTGGCATGACGGATGATTATGGACAATGCCCAATGGTGATTGAGCATATTGCATTTGATTATTAATTCTTTTTGGGTAAATAGGGCATGCATGTCCCTACTTCTCTCTATTTTCTTAACATATAAAACCACTGAACTTTTGGTATACATTCATCTGTGTTCCATCTCAAAACCAAATGAGACTATCACTTGATGAAATTTGTAGTACCACTGACGAGAAGCTTGCTTAAGTCCATAGATGAATTTCTTTAGTTTGCAAACCATTTTCTTTGGATCTTTGGACACAATGTTTTCCAGTTGCACCATATAAATTGTTTCATCAATGTTGTCATTGAGAAACGTTGTCTTTATCCATACGTGTAGCTTCCCGATATCAAAATAAGCAATAAGTGTCATTACGGTTACGAAAGAGTCTTTTCGTTGGGCGAAGGAAAGTCTCTTTAAAATCAATAATGCCTTCATTTGAATGGAAATCCCTTAGCAACAAGGCGTACCTTATATCTCTCCACATCACCTTCCGAATCTCTCTTTGTTTAAATATCCATTTGCAACCAATGGGTTTCACCTTTAGGTAATGGGAAAAGATCAAACATTGTCTTGCATGGACATGCTCCTCATTCATGGCTTCAATCCACTTTTGAGAATCAGGGCTTTGTATGGCTTGATGGAAGTTGATGGGATCATCTTCCATCATACTAATTTCATTCTCATGCTCTGGGAGGAAAAACTACATAATTATCTAAAATAGTCTTTCTCTTTTCTCTTGTGGATCTCCTTAGTGGCATTTGTTCTGGAGGTTGTTGAATTTGTTCTTCATGAACGGTGTCATCATTTTGAATGGGGATTTGCTCATTCTGTATGGGAATCAAATCAACATTGTCTTATTCCAGATTTGTTTCTTGATCAATGAAAGGAATAGAACTCACACATGGCTGGCAATAGAAGGAGCTCTAAAAAAATTCATCATCTCTAAAGACAATTTCTAATCTTATTTCTCCTCCTAAACTCAACATCCTCAAAAACTGTTGTAGTTCCCGTCTCAAAAATAGTTTTGACTGTAGGATCATAAAATTTGTAACCCCTAGACCTTTCAAAGTATCCTATAAAGTAGAAATTGGTGATTCGAGAGTCTAATTTATCATCATTTGTCCTATAAGGCCTTACCTTAGCTGGATATCCCAAATGTGAAAATGCTTTAAACTAGGTTTTTGGCATGTCCAAAGCTCATAAGAGGTCTTTATTGCCTCTTTAGTAGGTACTTTGTTAAGACTATAAGTTGTAGTCTTTAATGCTTCTCCCCATAGAGATTCTAGTAAGGTAGATTGACTAATCATACTTCTTACCATGTCCTTAAGCGTTATGTTTCATCTTTCAGATACATCATTCATGCTAGGTGATCCTAGCATCACTACAAGAAATTTGGTTTTCTGCGTCCAAAGTTTTTACGACCAGTTCAAACTAGTCATTGATTCTAATTTTTTACGATGAACTTTAATAATCGGTCACTAATTTTAATAAATAGCCAATTTAAATATTTTATTTATTTATGACCAACAAATTTATTTTTGGCTACCATTGTTTGGTCATATATATTATAATTTACGACCAGTTATTGATTAATTGTAAAATGTATTATTATTTATGATAAATCTTATATTCGTCATAGAAATAGTATAATATATATAAAAATTCATTGTAACTTGTCTCGGTGTTTTATATTTTGTAGACTAATAATTTCAGTCATAAAATATCTTATAATATCCAACCATTTATTGATTGAATACATTTAGTATATTAATTTGTCAGATATATTATAACTTAATAGTTGTAAATGTATTATTATTTATGATAAATCTTATATTGGTTATAGAAAATAATATAGTATATAAAAATTATTGTAACTTGTCCTTGAAACTTTTATATTTTGTGAGGACTAGTAATTTTAGTTGCAAAATATCTTATAATATCCGACCACTTATTGATTGGTCATAGATTAGTATATTAATTGTCATATATATTCTAATTTGCTGACTAGTTATTGATTAGTTGTAAAATGTATTATTATTTATGATAAATCTTATATTGGTCATAGAAAATAGTATAATATATAAAAATTATTGTAACTTGTCCTTGAAACTTTTATATTTTGTGAGGACTAGTAATTTTAGTCACAAAATATCTTATAATATCTTACCACTTATTGATTGGTCATAGACTAGTATATTAATTGTGAAAAACCTTATATTAGTCTCAAAAAGGTTATAATCTATGAGAAATATTGTAATACGTCTCTAAAAGTATGATATTTTGTGAGCAGCGATAAAAGTGATTACAGGATACCCTATAATCTAAGACCACTTATTGGTTGGTCATAATAAGGTATATTATTTGCATTGCACCTTATGTTGGTATATATTATGACGAGCGGAAACATAGTGACAAAATTGTCATATTTTTTATACTCTTCAATTTCGGTCTCATAAATCTTTTATTATTTAGGACAACTCTTTTGTTGGTAGCAGAAAATACTTTAATATGTGAGAAAAATTATAATTAGTTCACCTTTGAAAATTTTATATTTTTGAGGATTGATAATTATAGTTGCAAATGTCTAATACTTTGGGACCACTATTTTTATAATTTTTTCAATATAGTTTCTACCAAAGTTTAAACAATTTCATATTATTCTTTTCAGAATAAACTAATTTTTTATTATTTTCCATAGTTGCCTTCTTAAAATAAACATTTCACACAATTTTTTAAACACATTAAAATACTACTCTCAACATAAACCAATTTGTTAAATAATATTTATAAAAATTATTATTATAATTTTTCAATTAATTGTACATGTGTCCATGTACTTATATAAAATATTTACAAAAATATTTTAAAAACAATTTAATTTTTATGAACTCATGGACCAAATGCAATAATTAAAACTATCAAAGATATTATTAAATTATTTTGAAAAAATATATAAAATGTTAATTATTTTTAGTTAGATATTCATTTAGAATTTTATTTATATTTATATATAAATCTATATAAACACTTTTTTTTTTGCCAAAGTTTAAATACTTCTTAAAACTTTATCTTAAACTCCTTAATTATATATATATATATATATATAGCAGTATATATATATATATATATATATATATATATATATATATATATATATATATATATATATATATATATATATATATATATATATTTATTTATTTATTTATTTATATTTATAGATTTATTTTTATTTTTAGTTAATTACTTTACAATGTAGTGAACCCCTTCCCTTCTCATGTCTTGCCTTTAAATGGTGAACGTTCTAATCAACTAAATTAGGCATGGACTATCTTATAGATATTTTTAAATATAGTATTTATACATGTTACTATGCACTTGAAATATCTATAAATATAAATATGATATTTATATGACTTTTAAATTAAATTAATTTTTATAATACATTCCGAAAATGGATTGTTTTGTTATTTGAGATATTTATAAAAAAAATCTTTTCTTTATAATTCTTTAATTTTTTGTAAGAATAAATCCTTAAGATTATCAAGTTTAACATTCTTTAAATTATTTTTAATATAAAAGATGTTTTACACTAAAAGATTTTTTTTTAAATTAGAAGACATTTTTTTTAATTTTTTAAGATAATTATAATATATTTTTATTATTTTTGAAAATATTTTTATTTTAAATTTCAAATTTATTTTTTGAAAGTACAATTTATTAACATTTTATTTTTATATCGTATGTAATTAATACATTTAAATAAGCAAATTTTAATATAAAATATATAGTCATAATACTAATAAATAAATAAATACTAATATGTTAAGTCATATTCACTATATATATTATTTATATATATTACTTAAAATATTATTATTTATTATTAAAATATTAATTATTGTGTCGGTAATTACAAAAATATGGGTAACTTGATTTTATGAAAATATCATAAATATCGGAAAAAAAATCACAGAAATTTTAACACAAAATATTGATGAACTAAAAATTGAAAAAATCATTAAAAAGTAAGAAAAAAAAAACCCTTTAATTGAAATTAGAAATATAATAAACCTCTTATTGTTGTTTTAGACCATTAGATTAAAAAATTATTAGATAAATATAGATAGATGAACCAAAACTTTATAACAAATTCTTAAAAATATTAGAAAAACTGTTATAAAGGAAGATGTGATTTTATTAAACCCCAATCATTTATATTATTACAGTGGACCTTAAACGTAGCCGTTGGAATCGCACACATTTGATTGGGAAAGGTGCATCATAATACATTAAATAACTTTTTTCGTCAATTTATTTTAAACCCAATTGCCCATCTAGCATACATAATATGTGGTAGGTACTAGGTAGGGTATTATGTCAATGTCAAACAAGAGAAAAAACTGTTTCCATTTCAATTACCATTGAAATCATCAATGACGAAGGAATCTAGTTCCTTTTATGTCAGAGTCTATTCATTAATTTATTTTTCTTTATAATAGGTTCCAAACATAAAGTTCAAATTTGAAGTGGAATGAAAATAAATGGGGAAGTTTGTTTCAGTAAAAATTCTTTTGGTTGAGTTAAAGTCAGCAGGTTTAATAAATAATGCTTTACTTTTATTTATAAAAATATAAATAGCGAAGTTGGGCCGATAGCCCAAGGCCCTCCTAGTATTAAGTATAATCGGGCAGGTGGGCACACATGAACGCCCCACTCCTAATTTGTTGTTTCACATATAAATATCTGACGGCCCAATAGCAGGAGAATACCAAGTACCATCATTTATCCTTTAAGATTAGTAGGGGCAATTGAGTGTCCTTTAATTTAATAATTAACTACAAGAAGAAAGTGTTGGGGTCTATCCAAAAAAAGTTTTTAAAAACAGTTCTTAAAAACTATTTTATAATGTTTTTTATATATATATATATATATATATATATATATATATATATATATATATATATATATATAAAATTGTTTTAAATATGTTTTTTTGAAAATAAATATTATTTAAGTACTTTGTTTTTAATCATTCTGAACATCTTAAAAAAACAATTAAAAATAACTAAATGTGTTATCTGAAAATATTGTATTTTGCTTGGTACTTAAAACAATTTTGGGATAAGGTGCTTAGGTTTTGCAGTATGTTTTACTTTGCCCTCACAGGTTCTTTTGGCCCAATATACCCATACCCATGAAGTTTACCAAGGTTACTCACACATGCCATTCCCGTTAAAAAATATCACAGTTAAACGTAAAACTTTGACACATATGGGTATTTTAACGTATGTTTTAATGAGCGTTTATGACTTTTTCTTTTTTTTTTAATGGGAGCGACATGTGTGAACTATGATAGTAAACATCAAGATACGAGTAACCCAGGGGCGGCCCAACAAATTCAGAGGCCCTAGGCGAGAATATGAAAGTGGGCCCTATTAATAGACAATATTTATTAAAATATATTCATTTAAACGATATTTTTCTAGTTTTTCAGACGCAAAAATATCGATTAATTTTTTATATTCAAGTTTTGCTAATATATCTTTTCAATATATAATATAATAATCCATTTAATCTTTTCATACATAATGATCTAGATATATTTTATTAATTTAAGTTTTTAAAACTTCCACAAGAATCGTTACTCTGCATTGCTAATATTCTAAAAGCCTATACATGCATTAGGAAAACAATCTAATCGTTATATAAGTTAGTGTCAACAGAAGATAATTTCAGATTGTAATCCTTTCTAATACAACACTCGAAATAAATCTAAACCATCAATATCGTAAAAATAAGCTATGCTTCAAAAAAGTTTCAAGGTTAAGACAATAACTTTTCAAACTATCATCATCTAAGGATTTTAATTTTTTAAAACAAAATAAAAAACCAACAATATTTTCTATTTTGAATTGTTCAAATCTACCCTTGATCGAAGAAATAGCTAGATCAACTATAAATAAAAAATACTCAATTCTAAAATATTCTTCAGCTGATAGTGTTAATGCATTCTCACTTGTATCACCAAATTGTTTTTTCCTAAAAATTTTACATTTTTCTCGAAATACTGGTTCTATTTCCATTTCAAGTGCAATCTCCTTTGATGAAATCAAAGCAGAGTAAAATCCATTTTCTATATGATTCAAAAAAGAAATAAGTCCTTTTAATTGATCGACAGCAACATCAATATGCATGTCTGGATTGTAAATTTTTACTAATCAGAGCTGAGCAAGAACATATCATAACAACATTCATACCCAATAAAATTCAAAGTTTTCAATCTCATATGTAGCTACATGTGGCTTCACTCCTGTTTTAGGATCTTCACTAATTTTTTGCTAATTGAATTGGGTAAAGCATCTCGTATTTTCGGGAGTCCGATACTTGATTGCTTTAACACTTCGACATAATGACTTTCCCATCGCAAGCTGGTGATAACGATTTAAGAGTTAACATAGATATATTATCTTGTAAAATTTTCCATCGTTTTGTTGAAGAAGAAAATAATGAGTATATACGTTGTAATACTCCAAAAAAGATATGGCTTTAGAACAAGAGTTAGCTATATCACAAAGTACGAGGTTAAGATTATGACATCCATACGCGTAAAACGCCTGGATTTCTATATCTGCAGTCTTTTTGTACACCTTGGTGTTTTCCTTCATATTAGATCCTTTATCATATCCTTGTCCTCTACATCGTTTTTTACATCAAGTCCAAGTTTTTAATTACATTTATAAGTTCATCAAAAAGGCCTTTCCTAGAGGTATCATCTACTTCCAAAAATTCTAAAAAATATTCTTCTATTTTTATTGGACTTGTTGAAATATCTACACATCGCAGTATAAGAGTCATTTGTTCTTGATGACTTGCATCGTATATACAATCAAGTATTACTCGAAAAATATTTTGCTTCTTTAATCTTATTAATGAATATATTTTTACTTCGGTTACCATTTGTATTAATTCATTTTGTATCTTATGCCCGAGATAATGATTATGAATTTCACCATCTTTAATTCGTCGAACATGTTCTTGCATTATTGGATCAAATTCCGCAATCATTTCAATTAAACTTAAAAAAGTTTCATTGTTGTCTTGATATATTTTCTCATTCTTTTTCCACGAAATGCCAAATTATTTTTAGCAAGAGTTTTTACTATAGTTAAAATTCTACAAGTACTTTTTTTTCCACACCTTTTCTCTTGTTAATTTGTTTTAGCTACAATAGTTTTATTTTTTGACAATCTTATTTCTAAATCAACCCATGAATTCATGTTAGTGATATGCTCATTAGCTGTTTCATGAATTTTGAGCTTATAACTAAGATTTTTCCAATCTTTAGTTCCTTCATTAACTAATTGACTTTAGTTAGGTTTTGAATTGAATAATCTTTACAAATAAAACAATACTTTATCTAAATCTTTGAATATATTAACCATTTTCTATCATGCTTTTCCTCCGCTTGATAATTTTCGAGTGTAATATGTAATAGAAAAATGTCTATTATTTTCATCATCAGGAAAGTCTAAATCATTTTCATTAATAGGACCTCTTTCAACTAACAAGTCTCTTAATTTTGTGTCAATATTTTTCCATTGTCCTGGATCATAGATATTTATTGGAACATAATCTAATAGTTCACTAATATGTTCACATTCTTTATCACTTTGTACTTCACAAACAAGTTCACATTCTCTACTAATTTCATTTTCTTTTAAATCTTTTTGGCAATCCATTGATTTTGACATATTATCTAATAGTTCAATAAATGAATCATCATTTGAATTTTTGTTGCAGCTTGGTTTTATCACTAATAACAAATTTATCGAGTGCCCTTTTGAGATTCAATAAATTCATCTTGTTTTCTCTTCTTTTTACGTTTTTCACATCCAGAATCATATCTTCGAGTAGACATACTAATTATATAACTTGCAATTACTACAATGAAAAATTATAACACAAAATTTATAAAAATTAAATTAAACTAAAATAAAAGTTAAAGAACAACACAACCTGGTACTGTTGGCAGCAAGGATTGATCCTTTTGTTTTGTAGCAAAGCCTTCCAACAAATTTTGTGTTATAATTTGTAGCAACAAATTTTGTAGCAACAACCTTCCTACTTTGGGCCTGGTGTTCTTTGTTCATTCAGATTCCAACTTGTGTTCTACTCGTGTTTAGATTCATGGCGCAGTAGAGAGAGAGAGAGAGAGAGAGAGAGAAGGGCATTAAACTCGAACAAAAATTCCGCCAAAAATTTTGGCACAATCTTAATACCCATTCTCGATAAAAAAAAAAAAAAAAATATTAACAACCATTGCGCCAGCCTGTGGGAAGTCCAATAGTCTAACAGAAGAGAGAGAGTGTGTGATACATTAACCTTCCTCAGAGAAGTCTACCAAATTTACAACCTACTACACAGACAAATTTAGAGCAATTGTAACACCCCGTCCCGAGAGAGTCTACAGTAAATGACACTGTAGGGGTGTATAAGAGTACCAAGTGTCACACTGAAATATTTTGGAGACTAAAATATGAAATGAGAAATTATAGAACCCGGAATTTTGGTAATAAACCAAGGGTACAATGGTCATTTAGCAAAAAGAATATGAAAAATCAAAATTAAAGTGTAGAGATGGGCCATAGTAGGAATTTCACAAGTTACAATTGTAATATTAAAGAGTTGAGGGCTAATTTCAATTAGGGCAAAATATGAGACCAAATGTGAGACAAACAAAATAATTCATTTTGTCTCAAACTTTGCCAGTGGTCTACCCGCTTTGAGAAGAAGAGAGCCAAGAGGAAGTGAGAAGAAGAAGAAGGAGGAGGAGAAGTCCAAAGATTAAGGTATGTTTGTCTTGAATCAAATGTCTTTTTGATGCCTAGGGCTTTGGGTGTGAATTTCTGGTGGAGATTGTTCCTCCGGCCTAGGTTTTGTGTGTAAAGGTCACGTTAAACCTTGATTTAGTAGTTATGAGAGTGAAACCCCAATTCGATTTAAAAGAACTCGAATCATCAAATTACATGATATGTAGAAGAATTCAGGACCTTAGGTAGTGTTCCCTTCTTGGATTTTTCAGCCCAAGGTTTTGTATTTTGAGGTTCCAAACACCAACTCACATGTCAGGAGTTGTTTTTAGATGATTTCCAAGGTTTTTGAGGTATTATGAATTATAGAAGTTATACGGAGTGAATTGGCATCAAAAGTGGGAGAAATAACAAAATCTGGGCATTTCGGTGTCTTCACCGTACAATTGGAAGTTGTACTGCACAAGTTTGCTTCCCGGTCATTTTTGGCCAAGTTGTACCGTAGCTAAGGTACCGGTACAACTTGTTCCAAGCCTGTTTTCGACTGGGCCAGATTTTACACAGCAACTTCCTCATTTCTTATCCGATTTAAGGATTCAAGTGGCTACGTAAAATAGACTTCAAGGAGAACAAAACTTAAGAGGTAGGAATCGCCATCTGATCCTGCGGCCCAAAAATTCACCTGGGGTGGGGCCATGTGCAAGAAAAATTCCTGCATCAGCTTTGGACATAGAGTAGTCCGGCTGTTTTATCGAACTTGAGTTTCTATGGTTCGAATTGGGTGATTCCAGTTTGAATAGAACCCTTAGAACCTTAGCTTTGAAAGAGTATGAAGAGTGTGACTAAGTCTAGGAAGTACGTTAAGTTATGCGATTAATTTGTCGTCGTATTCGTTTGAGTGTAGGTTAAAAGTAAAGGCGGGATAAGTGTGGAACCTGTGGCTCAAATTACAAGTAAAGAGGTGAGGTTCTAAACTCATTTTTTCCAAATACTAGTGTATTATTATTATTATTATTACAAATTGCTTTACACTGGTATTTTATGGTTTTGAATGCAAACCATTTTCAAGCATGTAAGCAATGATAAAGCAAGCAAATGGTTTTGAGTTAAACCATTTTTGAAGAAGCATTGGTTTTGAAATTGTAAACCATAATTAAGCAAGCAAGGCAAATGGTTTTGAAAAGTTAAACCATTTTTGAAGCAAGCAACTAAGCAAAATGGTTTTGAATAATTAAACCATTTTTCTGCTAGCAAGCAAGCAAATTCCGCTTCAAAAGACAGAAACCATTTTACAAAGAAAGCAAGCAAAAGAAAGAAAGTTTGTGAGAAAAACAAGGCCTCCTAGTTCTAAGCAAGCAACTCAAGTCGAGGTATCCCGTGACGTGCACAAAGGGGTGTTAGGATTTCATACATGCATTGTAGTTTTGCCTGAATGGCAAACTTCTAGGACATACATCATGGATTTAAAGGAGACCGTGGCACTATTGTGGTATATAAGGTTATGAGCTCTAACTAAGTATGGTGATGGCTTAACACGAGGTCAATTCCACCATATTCACCGAAAATGAAAGCGTGACGCGGACAAAGGTCCTTCCACCGCACGTTGCTACGTGCTCCCGTGTTCACTAGGGTATGATAAGCAAAATAGGCCTCCATTGGTTGATGTTTCTATAAGCATGATACGTCATGAAAAATCAACTATTGGTTCCCTGGGTCGCTGCTTCCTGAGAGTTTTTTAGCAAACTGGCCGAGCCCAAGCCCGCTTAGATTTCAAAACGATCGGTTGAGCCAAGCTCCCGTGGGTTTTATTTTCAAAGCATGCGGTTGAGCCAAGGCTCCCGTTTTTATGAAAAAGTTTTGAGAAACTTTTAAAGCAAAGGTTTGTGAAAGGTTTTAAGAAACTTTTCAAGCAAAATAAAGCAAGCAAGAAAGATTTTAAGAAGTTTTATAAACTTCTAAGCAAGCAAGAACAAAAGCAAGCAAGCAAAGAAAAGTTTTAGAAACTTTTAAAGCAAGCAAAGCAAAGTAAAGCTTCGAAAATTATCAGAAAAGAAAGTTTTACGCTTTGAGGTTTTTCCTGAAAGCAAACCTTTTATAAAAGCATACACTCACCGAGTTTGCTTAGCCTAATATTTTCCATTTTAAAAACTATTTTCCGTACGTATCGCAAAGACTGAGCACAATAGGATTTGTCCGACATCATGATAAGGCCGCGGTATTAATTATATTTTGTAAGAACATACTTTGAATATGTATAATGGGACATATGTATGTACATAGTTTAGTGCGATAGGGAATGTGATGGTATGTCAAGTTGCCATATTTTGATATAAATCGGATGTATACAAGATTTGAATTTAAACTACGCGTACCGTTATGTCACGGTTTTTCCGTCGCTAAGATTTTTCTAAATCCTAAGTTATAAATAAAAGAAAATTTTTATACGAGTTTTAAGTAAGCAATACGGCTTCGCTTCACAGGATTTAGTCTGGAGGTAATGGCCGGGATTTCAGGAGTGGTCAAGATGTCCACACGTAGGGGCAATGGTCAAGGTGGTATCGTGAGCGTGTCAGAGTACAACGACTCCAGACTTGAGGAAAATGACACCAATGCCGCAAGGTGGTATCAGAGCAGGTCGTATATAATAACCTAGGATTTGAGTAAAGATGATACCACGCAAGGTGGTATCAGAGCATAAGTACCGCAACCATGCATGTTCAAACTTAGAGCATACATATGAAGTGATTCAAAGTATTAAATGGTTTATTTTTGGCACCATAAAGACTATGTCGAAGAGGACGTGAGGTCGCCCTAGGAGAGTAGTTCCAAAGTAGCTCGAGCGGCCCCGATGTACCTACGTGGATGAGCACGAGTGTTCCACCCACCGCGATCTATGAATCAACTCTCCAAAGAAGAGGTCGCCGACCATCTCGCGCCACCGTAAGGAGCTCAAATGCCAGGATCGCTTGACGGCCGAGCAAGGGCATGACAGTACGTGATAGTAGCAATAGCTGACCGACAAGAACGCGAACCTCCACCGCCACCTGTAGAGTCTATGAAGAACCGGAGGCCACAGAGTACAAAACCGGGCGCCAAGCCATATGATCTGCAGTGGTGATCCGTAGCGCTGCTACGTTAGACCGAGTAAACAAAGTTTATGGAGTTATGGGCTGCACGAATGAGCAAAGAGTCTTGTTTTCCAGTTTTCACATGGAAGACAAAAATAAAGATCGCGGGATGCCGTAGAGTTAAGGTATCCCGATGGCATAACATGGGACCAATTCCAATAAGAATTCACTGACAGATTCTTTCCTCAGAGTCATAAGGATGCAACAGGAGTTCTTCTGCTAGAACATGTCGTGATCCGAGTATGAGAAGAAGTTCTCATAACTAGTTAGATTGGTTCCATACATTCAAGCAGATGAAGTCCTGAAATGCAAGAGGTTTATATCAGACTACAAAGACCGGACATCGTGAGCGCATTTATCGGGTCCCGCAGACAGATTTTGGACTTGGCCGAGGCCGCCTGAGAGCTGAGCAGCACTACAGCCATGTATCGTAGCAGACAGAAAGTAAGAGTAAGAGGAGTGCACTGTGCATGTCCCAACAAAGCTCGTGATGATAGCGTAGGCAAAGAACAAGCAGAAAGCTACGTATGCCGAGGCACGTCGATGAGCCTATTCTACAAAGGATCAGCGAGGGGCCCCTATTACAGCAAGGGCACCTGAGTATTCCTCCCGTTTGTCATATGTGTCGGTTTACACTATGGGAGGCAGTGAGATTCAAGACGGAGAGTTTCCCCACTGGTGGCCAAGAAGGCCATTTTATTAGTGGAGGTCCCACTGATTGGTGCGTGAGACATCAAGCAGCCGCCCAGCCTACTCCCGCACTTAGATGAGCACACAAAAAGTCGACTTCGGGAGGAGGCCTTGTGCAGAGGGGCCAACACGTACCGCAGTGAGGTGGCCGTGGTAGAGGTAGGAGGCAAGGTCTCCAGGATACGTATTAGCCCCAAGACTCCGTGCCGTAGTATATGTCGTGGACTCAAAGAAGATGCGTATTTAGCAGATCTACGTGGTCACCGGTATTATTTCTATTCTCGAAAGCATGATGCATATACCTAGTGCACCCAAGAGCTACGATTCATTCGCATCCAAGCCATTCTTAGATCAATTAGATCGTTTCCGCATAGAGACCAACCACATTAGAGGGTCGTATGAGAGTTTCCTTCAAAATGGAGAGATCCATACCATGGCATGCAGCAGCCTACAGAGTTCGACTTGAGGACAGGAGTTCCTAAAGATCTTGTAGCTTTAGATATTTAGGGACTTTGATGTGGTTCTCTAAGATGATTGGCTATCTCGCCACAGAGCCACAATAGATTGTTATGCATGGAAGTAAAGCTCGAATAGGCCGTGGAAGTTGGAGGTAGTTCGGTGATTACGAGAGAGTTATCTTCCCTGTATGATCTCCGCCATGACAAAGCACGTAAAAATGTTGCGTAAAGGTTGTCGTGGTTATCTAGCCATGTGGTGGAGACAGAAGGAGGGGACTATATCGATGAGATTTCAAGATTAGAGAGTTCCTGCACGTGTTCCCTGATGATATCGCGGATTACCTCCCGTAAAGAGAAGTGAGTTCACCATTGATTTATCTCCGTGGATCGAGCCCATTTCCATTCCTCCCAGGATGGCTCTAGAAAGTTAAGGGAGCTTAAGGTCGCTTAGAAGAATTGCTGAGCAGGATTTATTAGACGAGCATATCCCCATGGAGCTCCAGTTCTTCTCGTGAAAAGAAAGATGGGAGTTTGCGGTTATGGATATGAAGCCGAACAGAGTTACCATCCCGCAATCGCATCCAATTTCTAGAATTGATGAGTTATTTGATCAACTCCAAGATCTTATACTCCAAGATAGACTCGAGGTCTGATATCATCGCTGAGAGTTCAGAGAGTGATGTACCTAAGACAAAGATTTTGTGACACACGCTACCACATTATGAGTTTCGTGATGCCATTTGTCAGACTAATGCTC
Source organism: Tetrastigma voinierianum (assembly GCA_016808115.1). Lineage (NCBI taxonomy): Eukaryota > Viridiplantae > Streptophyta > Magnoliopsida > Vitales > Vitaceae > Tetrastigma > Tetrastigma voinierianum. Next base: position 60,654 of record JAEQBH010001339.1, read on the forward strand.
CGCAGTTATGGATTTTGATGAATCGGTATTCCAAATTGCATCCGATAGGTTCACATAGTTTTTATCGATGATATCTTATGTATTCGTAGTTCAGAGTGAACATAGAAAAACCCGAGATTGTATTACAAACCCTAAGGGAGAGACAGTTATATGCCAAGTTGAGCAGTGTCGTATGGCTCGATTGCTGTGGTGAATTCTTGGTCATGTAATTTCAGCAGAGGGTGAGTGTGGATCCCTTAAAATAGAAGCAAGTGGGTAAATTGAAACCACCAAAGAATGTGTCGAGGTCAAGTTTCTTGTTTAGCAGGTATTACAGAAGTTTGTTGAGGGTTCTCCAAGATAGCATCAATCACCAAGCCGACAAGGAAAGATGTTATATGATTGGGTGAAGCCTGCCAAAAGAGTTTGAGGAGTTGAAAGATAGATTGACTTGCAGTTCTGGGGCTTCTAGCTTTACCCAATGGAAGAGATGGATTTTGCGGGTTTATAAGTGATGCTTCCAAAGGCCTTGGTTGTGTTTTGATGCAAATGATAGGGTGATTGCATATGCCTCAGACAAATAAAGAAACATGATTCTCTACACGAATTTAGAGCTTGGTGCCAAATGTGTTTGCCTTAAAAAATATGGAGACATTTATTTATATGGTGTTCATTGTGGTGATCTTTTTACACATCATAAAAGTTCAATATATTTTCACCCAAAAGAGTTAAACCTGAGGCAAAGAAGATGGCTTGAGTTGATTAAGGACTACGATCACTTATCGAGTACCATCCAGAAAGCTAATGTCATAGTTGCATGCCTTGAGTAGGTGACCAGAGAGTTCTTGTCTCACATGAGATCGTGCTATCTTCCACCATCGGTGGATCCTAGAGCTTTAGGGGCATATTGGAGGTTGAGGATTCTCGAGCCTTGTTAGCCACATTTCATGTTAGATCAGCTTCCTAGTGACCAGATTCTAGCAGCATAAATACAGTGATCCACATTTATTAAGCTTAAAGAAGAGATAGAAAAGGAAAGAAAGCAGAAGTCAAACTGTGTGGGATGATGGCATGATAGTTGAAAGGTCGAATGTGCTGAGTATGGCGAATCAAGAAAGACATCATGGAAGAAGCATTCATTCACAGATGCTATGCATCCGTGCAAGCACTCAAGATGTATAGAACTTTGAAAGAACATTACCGTGGAATGTATGAAGAAAGAGATAGCAGTTTCGCTTTCCGTGCCTAACCTGCTGCCACAGAAGGCAGAGCATCAGAGGCCCGTGGGAAGATACGCATTCTCATTCCAAGGTGGAAATGGGAAAAGATTACTATGGATTTTGTGACAGTGTCTTCCACTGACCGCAGGCAACATGATGTGATATGGTGATAGTAGATCGACGACAAAGTCGCCATTTCCTACCGCTAATGTTGAAGATTCTTTAGAAAAGTCACACAGTGGATGAGATAGTAAGACCGGGGTTCCAGTTGTCGATAGTGTCAAATCGAGACCGTGTTCACATCTAGGTTTTCGCCTAGTTTACAAACAATAAGTAGGACTCGCCTACATTTTAGCACGCATTTCATCCTCGATTTGACGGCCGCAGAGGACTATTCAGACGTTAGGAGGATATGTCGAGAGCTTGTGTGTGATGGAATTCAAAGGAAGTTGGGACACTCACTTGGCACTAATGGAGTCGCCTACAACAATAGCTATCAAGCCAAGAGGAGCATGGCTCCTCAGGCGCCAGATGGCGTGAAATGTAGACTCAAAGACGGGATGAGGTTGGCAGAGAAGAGTAAGAGGGTCCCGAACTAGCAATGTGCATCACCGCAGAAAGTGAAAGTTGTTCGCGAGCAACTTAAAGATAGCAAGAGATAGACAAAGCTATGACAACCGGCCGAGACTGCGCCGGTGGTGATAAAGTCTTTTTTGAAGATTTCACCTGGAAAGGTGCGCCGAGACTGGGAAACTGAGGCAAGCTTAGTCCGAGGTATATTGGACCTTATGAGATCGTGAGCAAAGTAAAGCCGTAGGGCTACGCTGCATTGAAGTTACCCCCGTAGTTGTCATGATTCATGATACTTTCCATGTATCAATGTTATGAAATATATCCCTGAATCCTTCACATGTAATAGAGAGCAAACTATGCGCGAAGGAATTTGACTTATGAGGAGATACCGTGTGCATTGTAGATCGCAAGGAACAAAATGCAGAAGTAAAGTGATTCCATTAGTTAAAGTCTTATGGAAGAATCATGAGAGGGAGGCAACATTGGGAGCCAGAGGCCCAGATGCGCCCATCGCACTTCACTTATTCTCCGGATAAGGTATGTTCCTTTCCTTTTGTTTGGAGTTTTAGTGTTCATTTCGAGGACGAAATGTTCCTAAGGAGGGAGGATTTTGTAACACCCCGTCCCGAGAGAGTCTACAGTAAATGACACTGTAGGGGTATATAAGAGTACCAAGTTTCACACTGAAATATTTTGGAGACTAAAAATATGAATGAGGAAATTATGTAACCCGAATTTGGTAATAAACCAAGGGTACAATGGTTCATTAGCAAAAAGAATATGAAAATCAAAATTAAAGTGTAGAGATGGGCCATAGTAGAACTTCAATAAGTTATACAATTGTAATATTAAAGAGTTGAGGGTCAATTTCAATTAGTTAAAAATATGAGACCAAATGTGGAGACAAACAAATAATTCATTTTGTCTCAAACTTTGGCTAGGGTCTACGATTTTGAGAAGAAGAGAGCAAGAGGAAGAGAATAAGCAAGGCTTATGAGGAGAAGTCCAAAGATTATGGTTGTTTGTCTTTGAATCAAATGTTCTTGGATGTCTAGGGCTTTAGTGTGAATTTCTATGGAGATTGTTCCTCCTTTGCCTAGGTTTTGTGTGTCACACAAACCTTGATTTGTAGGGGTTATGAGAGTAAAACCCAATTGATGCAAACTTGGAATCATCAAATTACATGATGTGTAAAGAATTGTGGACAATCTTAGGTAGTGTTCGGATTTTCACTCAAGGTTTTGTATTGAGTTTTTCCAAAACACCAACTCACATGTCAGGAGTTGTTTTTAGATGATTTCCAAGTTAGTTTTGAGGTATTATGAATTATAGAAGTTATATGAGTGAATTACATCAAAAGTGGAGAAATAACAAAATCTAGGCATTTCGGGTGTCTTCTACCCAGACACTGGAAGTTGTACCAGATAAGCTTGCTTTTGGTCATTTTTGGCCAAGTTAAATCGATAGAAGTTAAGTTAAAATTCTATACAACTTATTCTGGTTTTCCTGTTTCGACCGGCCATATTTTGGCCATAACTTCCTACTTTCTATCCGATTTGAGGATTCAAGTGGCTACGTAAAATAGACTGAGGAGAACAAAATTAAGAGGTAGGAATTGCCAATTCTGATCCTATGGCCCAAAAAATTCACTGGGGTGGGCCAGGTGCAAGAAAATTCCTGCATCAGCTTTGGACATAGAGTAGTCCAGGTTGTTTCGATTTAACTTGAGTTTCGGGTGTTCGACTGGGTGATTCCAGTTGGAATGGAACCCTTAGCACCTTTATCTTTTGAAAGAGTATGAAGAGGATCAAGTCTGTGAAGTACGTTAAGTTATGCGATTAATTTGTCGTCGTATTCGCTTCTGAGTGTAGGTTAAAAGTAAAGGCGGATAAGCGTGAACTTGCTCAAATTAAGCAAGCAAAGAGGTGAGTGTTCTAAACTCATTTTTCCAAATACTAGCGTATTATTATTATTATTACAAATTGCTTTACACTGGTATTTTATTTAGTTTTGAATGCAAACCATTTTCAAGAAGCAAGCAATGAGATAAAGCAAGCAAATGGTTTCTAGTTAAACCATTTTTGAAAAGCAACATTGATTTTAAAATTGTAAACCATACTACAAGCAAGGGCAAGTAAATGGTTTTTGAAAAGTTAAACCATTTTTGAAGCAAGAAGCAACTGCTAAAATGGTTTTAATAATTAAACCATTTTTCGCTAGCAAGGGCAAAGCTGTTTCAAAGTGTAAAACCATTTTACAAAGAGCAAGCAAAGAAAGCTTAGAAACAAGGCCTCTCCTAGTTCTAAGCAAGCAACCGGTCGAGGTATCCCGCACTGCACGGTGGTGTTAGGATTTCATACATGCATTGTAGTTTTGCCTCGGTCGGCAAACTTAGACATGCTACATCATGCATTTAAAGGAGACCGTGGCACGATGTGGTATATAAGGTTATAAGTAACTAAGTATGCGATGACAGACGAGGTCAATCACCATATTCACCGAAATGAAAAAGGTGACGCGATTGCAGCGGTCCTTTCCACCGCACGTTGAGTACACAAGTTCCCGTGTTCACTAGGTATGATACAAAAATAGGCCTCCATTGGTTGATGTTTTATAAGCATGATACGCCGTTTTGAAAAAACTATTGGTTCCCTACCGCTGCTGCTTCCGAGAGTTTTGCGCAAACGGTTGAGCCCCGTGCTCCCGCTTGATTTCAAAACGACGGCTGAGCCAAGCTCCCGTGGGTTTTATTTTCAAAGCATGCTGCTGGAGCCAAGGCTCTCGTTTATGAAAAAAGCTTTTGAGAAACTTTAAAGCAAAGGTTTGTGAAAGGTTTAAGAAACTTTTCACAAAATAAAGCAAGCAAGAAAGATTTTAAGAAGTTTTATAAACTTACAAGCAAGAACAAAGGCAAAGCAAAGAAAAGTTTTAGAAACTTTTAAAGCAAGCAAAGCAAAGTAAAGCCAAAATTATCAGAAAGAAAGTTTACGCTTTGAGGTTTTTCCTAAAGCAAAACCTTTATAAAAGTATACACTCACCGAAATCGTTTAGCCTTATTATTTTCCATTTTAAAACCATTATTTTCCGTACAGACGCAAGACGCTGGAGGATAATAGATTTGTCCTACATCAGATAGTGCCGGTATTAATTATATTTTGTAAGAAATATACTTTGAATATGTATAATGGGACATATGTATGTACATAGTTTAGTGTGATGGGAATGTGATGGTATGCTGGTTGCCATATTTGGATATAGTAAATTGGATGTATACAGATTTGGAATTTAGACTATAAACAAGTATACCGTGTTTTTCCTACGCTAAGATTTTTCCAAATCCTAAGTTATAAATAAAAGAAAATTTTATAGGAGGTTTAAGCAAGCAATACGGTTTCATTCACAGGATTTCTAGTCTAGAGGTAATGCTGGGGATTTCAGGAGTGGTCAAGATGCCCGGTAGGGGGTGGGGTGTGTCAAGAATTTTCAAGGTAAATTGTACATTGTTACCGACCTACCAATCGGGTCCTTTCAAGTCTCAAACCTATCCAAATTATACACCCATACCAAAATTCTATCAGCAAGCCCCCAAAATTGTGCAAAAATTGGGGGCCCTAGGCGACCAACTAAGTGGCCTAGGCCTAGGGCCGGCCCTGGAGTATCTTGAGACAAAAAAAAAATATTTCGCAAAATGAGATGCAAAAACCTTGGTCGCATTTGTACATCTCATCCCAAACAATTTTTTTTTTTTTTTATTGTTAGATGGGTTTATTTTATTCGTAATGAAGAATAAAAAACTGTTCTAAATACAAATTACATCCATTAGAATTCTATATAAGAAAGACACCAATCAAACAGTTGCTGAATTTGTACAAAACACAAATAAACAAGCCAGATTCAATTCTAAAATCAGACAATCCAATCAGCAGCCTCGGAGATCAGATGAGACAATCCTACCAGTAGTCTGCCTTTTCAGACCGAACGACCTCTGCATAACAATAAAGAACGAAATAAACAAATCCCAATATAAAAATAACTCTTTGCTTCACTGTTTTCTGCAACCTTTAAAGAGAGAAAAAAAAAAAGAAATCTGTTTTGGGCTAAATTTTGGTCATTTACGATTTTTTCTGAGCTGAAGCTCTATCCTCCTGCATCCTTTCAAATAAGCTTCCATCGTAAACTGCTCTAATGGTTTCTTTGTGTAGGAGACCACTCTTGTCCTTGCAAAGAAAATATAAGACTTTCCATTCTGTCCAGCTTGTGACCCTGCAATATTTTGGGATGTTCTTAGAGAAATCGAAGGAAGAAGCAAGTAATGCGTTGTTCTAGAATTGTGAAGCAAGAAAACCAACTAACCATCCGTTGTAGTCTTTTGGGACCCTGTTATACTTGAGCATTGCCATCAGTTCTTTCGATGTTAAAGCTGTTTGAATTAGAACGTGCATGCTCGGTGAAAATCTCTTCGAACTTTGAAGGAACAAACCTTGGAAAAAGATTGGAGAAATATGATCAGATTCAGAATCTAAGGAGAAGATCGGACTAGAGGACTGCTGGTCACTTTTTTATGAGAAATTAAGTAGGATCAAAACCCAGAGCTGAGACTGTTTGGTTGTGGAGAAAGGTGTTATTTCCACATTAAAATTAAGTGGGTGGCCCATTAACCTAGTATTTAGCCAATTAAAAGAATACCCAATATCTTTAAACTTGCTATGAAGATATTTACCCTGATGGAGTGGGTAAATTATAATAAATATGAATTATTATTTTGGAATAATAATGTTAGTAATAAATATAATTTATTATTTTGGAATAAGAACAATTTATTCGAATAACTCGTTTAGAACGGTTTTGGAACGTGTATTCGGCTCCTCTTCTTCCTTATCAATAATATATATATATATATATATATATATATGAGATATATATATATATATATATATATATATATATATTATATATATAGAAACCCTTCATGTGCGGTCATACTTCTTCCATCAATTACGTAAAACAATTCTGTATCAAAGTTTCTGATAAGAAGAAGAAGAGATCAAGGATTTAAGATCTATAAACTCAAGGGAATTTATGTTTACGTGTTCTCTAAACAAGAGATCAAGGATTTACACCTATAAACTCAAGGGAAATTCTCATGGTCGCGTGTTCTTCAAAACGATATGTAATCTATATATATTTTTGTTATTATTTTATTATCGAGATGAGTTTGACCAATGATCTGAATATTGTGTGTTAATTATTAAATTCAAATAAATGGTATCAAAGTCGCATTGAATTTAAATATTCGTAATCATTGTTTCTATAAAGATTAAATTTGAGATTTATCTTCGACACTGTCTTCACTAAAAAATAAAGACCAAGCCTCAACATGAGAAGGAAGATTTTTATTTTTCCTTGCAACGCTGGCTGGATCAATGTCGGTGAGGGGCGCCGGTTTGGCGCTGGCCCTATGGCTATTCAGCGCCATTGCCGGGTCAAGCCAGCGTTGCCAGACACCCGACAGAAGTTTCACAAGGAGAAATATAGAATCACAAAGATCGCTAACCGATTGTCATATCACTTTATTTGAATATGAAATCGAAATTTTCTTTTAAGATGTCCATGTATCCCGTGGATTTGAACCTTGTGAAACTATTATTATATCTCGATGAATGCTTCCATTTCTTTGATTTTATTAGTATTGATTATTGAATCGATGATTACAAAGATAATATTTTCCTTGATTTTTAACTCAAATAAAAGAATTAATTTCATCTTGTGAAATTTTATCCAAATGACACTATAATAAAGGGTTAACTAATTCTAGATAGTTGCCAAAGTAACCTAAATTAGTGAGCCTTGTATTTAATAATTGCATAAAAGGAATAAAGGGAGACTTATAAAATTTAATAATTCTTCTTTATAATTAGAGAATGAGACTTAACCTAAAGGAGAGTCAATTTCGTTTAATTATTAATTAATAGTTTTATTTTTTGTGTTGCTTAGAAAGGTAAAATGGATACCCAAAGGTAATATATAAATGACACAAAAATAGTAAAGTGTTTTAAGCCTTCATGAACACTTGATATGTTAAAATTTACCCAAAGGAGAATTTTAATGATATCAATAGTTCATTGCTATTTATTTTATACTGGAGGTCTTATTGTGAGCATTGTTCTTATTTTGTACGCCCCACTTCGCTACACTCTCTTGCATCCGAATGACTATTTTTGATGGGCCGAACTTTTCTCGAATGGTATGAAAGGGTTCAATTTCTCACCTGGGCGATTGGATCTTGACCGCTAATAACGGATAAAACCTCCTAAAGCTACTGATGACAGATTTGAGCAGTGGAACAATCAAAAGCCTGGCAAGATCCAAATGTACTCAATCTGATGTTTATAGAGAAATCGACTATTGCCAATAATATCAAGACCTTCTCCTCAAACCGAGCTTGCCTCGAATTCTCGGGAAATATGTTGAGGAGCCGCTTCTAACTACCGATAAGTCCTCGCAGCACATTGATGGCTGAATTGGATCTGCCACCAAATATGATGGTCCGGAAGGTATTCGAAGAACATATTTTAAACACGATCGAAAAAGGTCGCAAAGCTTAAGGCACCAGTATGGGTAAGATTTAGTTCCTTGGTACAGCTTTGTCCTTAACTCACTTCCATCACAATTTGCTCTATTCAAAACTAATTATAATACTAACAGGGATCAAGTAACCTGAATGAGCTCACCAAGAATGTATACACAATAGGAAGTGAGATTAAGACAATAAGGACATAATATTGCTCTTTGGTCAGAACTCATGGTGTCACAGTTAAGAAAGGAAAATTAAAAAAAAAAAGGAAAGAACCGGCCCACCTAAGAAAAGTGGACTGGGAAGGTAGCCAAAGTCAAGGGCTGAAAATTCACTTGTAAGTCGCTACTTTGTGGCAAGAAAGGGCATGTGAAGAAGGATTGTATCAAGCAAAGGCTTGTCTCGAAAAGAGGTATAAATCTTTCTTTGTATGTTATGAATCCAATCTGTCGGGTTCCTTCAAATACTTGTGGATTGACTCGAGCCACAACTCATGTGACTAATTTAATGCGTGGATTCCTTACAACCAGAAAACTAAAGGAAAGCGAAAAGTTCCTCTATATGGAAAAACCGCTCAAGGTTGAGTGATAGCCGTTGGTACTCTATCGCTACTATTAGAGACTCCGGGCCATCGGATGGATCTTAAACACTTTTATACCTTCTATCTCTAGGAATTTAGTTTCCTTGTCCAAATTAGATGCTACTGGATATTCTATTTTATTCAGTTCTGGACAATTAAGTTTGATGTTAAATTCTGTTACAGTTGGTTCTGGTATTTTATGTGATGGTTTATATAAAATTTCCTTGAATCATGAATTTGCACAAGCTTTGATAACCCTGCATTCAAATGTTGGTTCAAACGTGGCTAATTCAATGAAAATTCTTCCACCTTGTGGCACAGACTAAACATTCTAGAAAGAATTAAGAGATTAAGATGAAGGAATTTACAAAATTGATTTCACTCGATTTTCATGTATGCGTGGATTGTATAAAGGGAAAGCAAACTAAACATACAAAGAATTAAAAGTACAAGAAGCAATGAGAGCTCCTTTGAGATAATTCATACGATATTTATGGACCATTCTGTTCCATGTTTTACTGTGAGAGAAATATTTTATCACCTTTATAAGATGATCTACCTCAAGTGGTGTTATGTTTATCTAATGCACAAAAGTTCAGCTATTACATCTTCGAGATGTTCATAATGTGAGGTTGGAGAGACAATTAGATAAAAAATTAAAATTGTGAGATCGATCGAGAAGGTGAATATTATATATATGATGAATCGTGACAAAATCCTCGGTCCTTTGCCAAATTCCTTGAAAGCATGGCATTCGTGTTTCAAGACACAATGCCCGGTACGCCACAATGCACGGTGTTGCCGAGCAAGGACTCACATTAATGGAAATGGTTAGGAGTATGATGCAGTTACTTCACCATTTCATTGTGGGTGAAGCCTTTAAAAACTCACGCAATATATCTTTGGAATGTAGTTCCTAGTAAGGCGTATTCCAAAAACTCCTTTCTCGAGTTATGTGGACTGTAGGAACCTAGCTTTGAGACATATACATATATGGCTGTTCAAATGAGGCAAGAATCTATAACCCATATGAGAAAAGCTTGATTCAAGAACGATAATTTGGATACTTCATCGCTATCCTGAGAATCAGGGCGGGTTATTGTCATTCCCAACCACGCAGGTGAGAATAGTTGAAACCTAAGAATGCGCATTCTGTGAGAATGGCCAATTAGTGGGAGTAATGAACCAAGAAAGGTAGATGTTGAAGAGATAAGAGTGATATCCCACCACTTTTTACTCCTCAAGAATTATTGTCCTCAACCTGTTCAACAAGCGATAAAAATGAGCAACATAACAGGGTGATGGCCTGTCATCACTAGAAAATATTGCCATTGAAAATGTTCAGAGAGCCACCACAACCGGCACCTCGATAAGATCTTAAAGAGAAAGGAGACCTGCCATTGCTGCATGATTATAAAATTTATTGTGAATCTGATTTTGATATTGGGATAAGGAAGGATTCGGTTTCTTTTTCGTTTTCACAAGCCATGGAAAGTGATGATTCTAGTAAATGGATGGAAGCTATGAATGAAGAGTTGAAATCTATGGCCCATAACGGTGTTCGGGACTTCATCCAATTGCCTAATATTGTAAACCCGCCGGTTGTAATGGGTCTTTAAGACAAAGCGACGCTAGCGCAATATTGAACGCATTTAAGGCCACTTGTGGCCAAGGTTTCACTCAAAAGGAAGGTATCGACATAAAGATACCTTCTCCCCGCTTTCCAAGAAAGATTCATGAATCATCATGCACTTGTAGCTCATTTTGATTTAGAGTTACATCAAAATGGATAAAACTGCATTCTTAAATGGGAATTTGATGAAAGATATTTACATGGAACAACCCGAAGGGTTCGCAAAGAAAGGAAATGAACACCTAGTTTGCAAATTAAAGAAATTCATGCCTTAAACAAGCTTCCAGACAATGGTATATTAAGTTTAATAATACCATTACATCTTTCGGATTTAAAGAGAACATTGTTGATCAGTGTATATATTTGAAAGTTAGTGGGAGCAAGTTTATATTTCTGATACTGTATGTGGATGATATTTTGCTTGCTAGCAGTGATCTTGGTTTATTAGGTGAAACCAAGGAATATCTCTCTAAAAACTTTCATATTGATATGGGTGAGGCAACCATGTGATTGGCACGAGATCTTTAGGATCGACATCTCGAGGAGTGCTAGGTTTATCTCAAAAAAAGGATATATTGACTGGTTTAGAGAGATTTAATATAGTCATAAATTATCTGGGCATTGCACCTATATTGAAAGGTGACAATTAAGCAAATGCGGCCCAAGGAATAACATGGAAATGGAGCAATGAAGAAAATTTCTTATGCATCAGTCGGGGAGTTTGATGTACGCTCAAACACGATAAGACCGATATCGCCTTTATCGTAGGCATGTTAGGAAGATACCAAAGTGATCCAGGATTCGAACACTGGAAAGTTGTAAAGAAGATCATGAGGTACTTACAAAAGACAAAGGATTATATGCTCACATATAAAAGATCTGAACAATTAGAGGTTGTCGGTTACTCGAATTCTAATTATGGTGGTTGTCTCGATAGCTTAAAGTCAACTTCAGGATTTGTCTTTATGCTAGTAAATGGGGCAATCTCGTGGAAGATTAAAAATATCACTCATCGTCATCCACGATGGAGCTGAGTTTGTTGCTTCTGTTTTGGAAGTCAAGTCATGCTTTTATGGTTATAATTTGTCTCGTGGCTTGGTGTTGTTTGAATTTCATTAAGCGTAAAACCTTTGAGAATATATTGTGATAACACCGCAGCTGTTTTCTTCTCTAAGAAAGACAAATTTTCTAATGGATCGAAACACATGGATTTAAAGTATTTAGTTGTTAAAGAAAGAGTCCAAAAACAACAAGTGTCAATTGAAAATATTAGGACCACACTTATGGTTGCTGATCCATTAACTAAAGGATTACCTCCAAAGGCATATTTAGAACATGTTATGAGGATAGGCCTTTTGAGTAATCCATATGTATGATAATGAATGGTGGTTATGTAATTGACAATTTGCGCATTAAAATTATTTCTATTTATTCTTGTTTTCAATTATGGGTGCACATTTTATTGTTTGATAAACAAGAATTGTCCTGACAAGACAAATTACAGGGGCTATTTGGTATTATGGACTAGGTTAGTAAGGGTTATTGATGTGTGGTGCATGGAAGGAAACATGACATTATAATCATGTGACTGCCATGACTCGCATTTATGATCTAAACTGATTCAGTATTATGGTATATGATTTGACACGACAATAAGTTTATTGAAATCGACTACTATAGTTTTCATAATCTGCTTAGTAGCCAAGTGGGAGAACGTTATTTCCACATTAAACAAGGGTGGGCCTCACTCAACTCCGTATTTAGCCAATTAAAAGAATATCCAATATTCTTTAAACTCTATGAAGATATCTACCCTCGATGGAGGGGGTAAATTATTATAATAAATATAATCATTATTTTGGAATAAGAACAGCTTATTCGAATAACACGTTTAGAACGGTTTTTGAACGGTATTCTGGCCCTCTTCTCCTCTATCACATATATATATATATAAACCTCTTCATGTACGGTTAGGGCACTTTTCCAGTCAATTACGTAAAACAATTTGTATCAAAAGTTTGATAAGGAGAAGAAGAGATCAAGGATTTAAGATTCATAAAACTGGAAGGAAATCTCATAGTCGCGTGTTCAAACGGTATGTAATCTATATATATTTTTATTATTATTTTATTATCAGAGATGAGTTTAAATTCAATGATCTAGAATATTGTGTTAATTTCCGTATTAAATCTCAACAAAAGAAAGATAGGGCAAACTTAAATCTCAACAATAAACGTCTATACAACTAAACAACTGATATAAGGACCACTTCAATTTCAAGCAGCCCAAACTCATATCAACCCTAATTCCATTCTCAGGTGGCCTCAGCTAAGTTCAACATTATTGATGCACTTGAAATTTGAGGGCAATACTTTTTGTCTAAATGGTCCAAAATGAATATACTAGAGAGTAGACATGTTGACCTAATATCAATATAAATTTGTTGACAATATTTCCCCTTTATCGCTACTTGGCATGTATAAAATCACCAAGACTCTTTGATCTTCCATCTTATCTATCGGAGTGCATGCATATGTATTCGAGTTTCTGCATCCTACTAGTTTAAGTTTTTTGGAAAATTGGTTATCCGACAGGATATTAGTTGATAAGATTATATGAATGTATTGTTACCTTACGTAGTTTCAAAAAGATGCATGATGTACATTTTGAACCTTAGAAAGGTGTACTAAGTTACTCTTCCTTGTAAACTTAAAAAGATATGATAAATTTTAACCTAAACCTACATGCCAGTTCATTAGGAAATACTAAATTTCTCTTCAAGTAACTTTTTCTCTCTACTAACCTCTTTTCTTTAAGTATGAGTGATTTTTTTATCATTCTTGGTCTGAAGTCACCTCTCTATACCTCTTTTTCATCTTTTTTCTCTCAATAAAATTGTTCTTCCACACAAATTTAGGTTTTTATACGTTTTTTTTATGATTTAGTCGTCGCCTTGATGCGCTTATGATTGTCTTCGTCTTCGTGCGCATGTAGTTGTCGTCTTCTTGAAGTAGCGGGTGGTTGTGTCACCGTAGTACGACGATTTGGTTTTTGTCGTCGTGATGCGACATTTATTTATGTTTAGACGATTCGAATGAGTAGAGTATATACGATCAAAGACAAGAAATCAAATCAATAATTGTCAATATGCTACAAAACTGGAGTCAAAGGTATTCTAGTCACAACAGTAATATCAAATGTATACACTCAACTATCAAATGTATAAACTTTGAATCGTTTCATTATACTATTAGTCTGGATATTGTTTCATCATTTGTGATTTTTAGTGATTTTAATTATATGTTTCTATCGTTGTATTTCTGGTTGGAATCAATGAAATTATTTTTCTCTTTCAATTGGCCCACAACCTTGTATAATTACTAAACTCTGTAGAGTCGGTGCTACTACTTGATAATATATTTGTCATTTGTTTTCTAAATTTATTCACATGCTTATATATCAATTATCATTCACATGCAAAAATGAAAGTAAGTTGAAAATTGAAAAGATGATGTATCATGTATACCTTCCTTCATTGTCATAGACTCCAGAGTCGCTTCCATGTTTGGCCATATGGATGTTTTTAACCTCAATTGGGAAGAGTAGAGAAGGGAATTTTCCCTGCAACATGCAAATTTTGAATTCTCATCATCACCAAATCCATAAATACAACCGGATCAAGTGGTAGTATAAATCAACTTCGAATCAAGTAGGTTTTAGAGGATTAAATTCACTAATAAATTTAATAATTTTGAAAAATAATTACTCTGAATTAATAAAGCACATTGAATGCTTTAGATTTGGTTTTCATTTGAAAAATATTTTGAAAAGAAATCTAATCACCATAGATATTGATGAATTAAAGTTGGCTGCATGTTACTTAGTCGTTTTCTCTCACTAGCAATAAATCAAGATGACTAAATTAGAAATTAAATCAAAATAGTTCAAATACTGTATCCCAAATTTAATACTAAGTGTATACAAGTAATAAAAAAACTTTTAAATCAGAGTATATATATATATAAAATAAAAAACTGAATATCCATTTGTCTTCATCAAGATGATATATAATATCCATATGTATAAGATAATTTATAATTTATTATGATATTAATAATACTCTTATCACAAGTTTTTTTATCTTTAATTTATCTGTAATATATTTTTTATTTTCAATAAAATTTGAATTAAATTCACATAAAATTTATATAAACTGAATTTACAATAGTTTTACAAAATCTAACTAATTTTATTCAATCAAGACTCTTTGCTTTTTGTTTTTGTTTTTTTGCTTAAAGAAGTGCTCTACAAAGCAACTTATCAAACACCCATGATTTAAGAAAATACTCTTTTTAGTATTTTAATTGGAAAATAATTGTCAAATATAAGTTAAAAGAAAATATGATAACGCAAGGAAGAATTTTGCCAAAAGAAAATCATAGCCTTTAAAGTGTGAAAGATACCGAATTGCTTGTTTTTCGTATAGGTGGGTGCCAAAATGAGAGTGACAGGGAACCTCTTAAGGAAAATTGATAACTCGGTTTATCAAAGACGGAAATTAAAGGCCTTTTGGTTACTGTTTTTAAAAGAGAATTGAATTTAGTGTTTTACTGCTTTTGGAGGATGGAGTACAATTTTCAAAAATGGAAAAACCAAACAAACCCTAAATCTCTGCCAATTAAGTCACCCCAGACCCAGAGTTGGTCTCACTCAGTCAATCTCATTTTATGAAAAAAAAAAAAGAAAAAAAAGAAATGGCAGTGGCGTCTAATGCAAGCAAGTCATTTGGGCATAGATTCTGACTGCTTGTCATAGGGACTAATTTTTTAATTGATTATTCCTCTTATTTTAATCACCCTCACAATCACAGGTACAGATTCTGTTGACTAATTAATTAAATTAAAAAAAAAGGCCAGAAAAAAGAGAGTTACTGGTCGAGTTTTCCGGCTGAGAGCGAGATTAATCAGAATTGCACTGACGGAAGACAAGAGAATGCCGCACCCAATTGCGCGAAGTCCTGTTACAAAAAATGGAACTACCTATCAAAATCCTTCAATATATATATATATATTGAATTTTTAGGGGAGGGGACGAGAGAAAACCTCTGTAAGTCTCCCCATGGGTAGACTATGCCGTCTTTTGTTCTTGGTCGAAGAACGCAGCGTGCTTCTGGAAGTGCACCCTGATCATCTCCCCAATCCTGCATCAAAAAGAAAATAAAAACATCTTAACTTCCCCAGAAAAAAAAAAAGAAAGAAAGAAAACAAAGATGGTGAGGGTTATTTGCAGACCCATACCCTGCAAGTTCTCATGAACGTCATCAGAAGAAGAAGACGACGAAGAAGGAGCCATGTGTACGAGTCTGTAACCAACTCCAGGCGGTGCCAGGTATTGGTATTTGAAGGAGGAAAAGCAAAATCGTGGTGAGAAAGGAGGGAGGGAGGGCAAGACAGGAGGAGTAGCATCTGACAACACACCCTATACATCATTTATAAAGCAAGATCGCCTCCCTTGGCTGACGCCCTGATTTTATTCCCCCAACTATCCTTCACAGTTGAGTTCCCTTTTTCCTATTTTTATTTTCCTTTAATACTACTAAAATACCTTACTATTTTTATTTCTTGTAATAATTTAGTTATTATTTTCTTGTAAAAATAACTCACTTATAAATAACTAAAAAGATAAAAGTGTTTTTATTTATAATAAGTTATTTTTCAAAAATATATATATATAAAAACAATTAAATTTATAAATTTAAATTATTTTATGTATTATAAACTAAATATATTCATTGAAGGTATTCCACGGGTTTCAGTTCCATAAAAAAACAGTAACCAATGAGTAATACCTATTTGTAAAATATAGCTTGACAATCCTCCTTCTTTGAACCCAATCATATTAAGAAAGAAAAACATAAAAGATAATTCCTAAAATGCACCTTATAATGCTTGGTGTCAACCAGATTCCCACTTCCTTTGAGTCTTGACTTAGCCCATTCTGTTAGCCCTGCTTTCGGCGTATAATAATATCCCATTTTCAAAAATATTAGGAAAAAGTAGCCCGTGAGGTCTAGTTCGGAATGCCATGATGAGTATCGGGAGGTTCCGGGGCTTGAATAGAGTTATAAACACAAAATACTATCATTTTTAACATGTAAAATGAATAAATATCAAAAGATAAATTAGGGGAAAAGGAAAAGAAGTTTTCTTTTTAATCCGTCTTTTGTTTTATTTTAAGAGCGTATTTTGTTTTTTATATTCCATTTCTTGTTTGATCGTATATTGGCGAAAAAACAGAGAAGGGTTTTATCAATGCAAATTCATATGCCTAGGCCAATTTATTATATTTTAACAAAATATTTAGTTGTTAAAAAAATGAATGCAAAATCCACACTACCCTTTTTTAATAATTTTGCTTTGGGTTAGGTGGTGAATTAAGAACCAAGCCGTGAAAATTGACAAAAATAGATACGGGGAAAGATTAAAGAAGAATCCAAAGAAAAGCAATTAGCCTTGCCTTTACAGAAAGAAATTTGATGGACAGGGAGGAGGGACATGCTTATAAGTCACTCCCCCCCACCTATTTCCCTTATCTTCTTTTTCAGTTACATATTGTATATATTTGGCTTAAATTTAACTGAAATTATTCCTTATTGATTTGAAAAAATGATGCGTGAGAGGTTGGAAGCGATCGAATTTCTATAAAAACATGAAAACATGCGGTGTGAAAGCATGCAACATCTGATACCGAAACCTGATCAAATGGAGGCCTTCAATAAAATAAAATAAAACAAAGATTGGAAAAAGGAAAAAGAAAAAAATACCCCAATAAAACAAAGGTCGAAAAGAAAAACGAACAAATATGGAAGTGGCGTGAATTAATCCATACCCCACTTCCAACACGTGTTCCATGCACCGCCGATTTTAAACATCCCACCTCGTCGCTTTTACAAAATATTTATTTTCATACAATAATCAAAATATTGGTAATCACGAATATATCGGTACTTAGATTTTACGGATATATCATAAATATCGGTGGATATTTTTATGGGGCACCATGGGCTTGCCCCGACCTCCCTACCAAAGCTCCTGATGATCAAGCTCCACAAAGATAATGGTCTTCGCCACTGCCCACTACCTTCATTTACCAACAGCCCAAATATACTTTTCCCTGAATAAGTAAGAGATATAATGCTAGTAATAATCTCTCCTAACCAAGCTACTATCTTTAAGCAGAAGTTGCGACAACCCGCCTTAGTTCAACGAGTATCCACCCATGAGTCACACACAACCATCCTGAGGGCGTCAAACGCAGCCTCAGGCTGGTAAGATGCAGGCTACTTTGGCTATCTAAAGGGAATAATAAAAGGTCATAACGCGCTGAATCTTATGTGCTTACCTTCCCTTCCAAGCCACGAAATCACATACTTTCCATAAATCGAATTACTTCTCCTCGATAAAAGCAAAGGATGTGGGATCGCACCAAAAGGTAAGATATTCTCGACCTAAAATAATTCTTCCACTCTCCAGATTCTCAGATCTGACTTAGGTATCAAAGAGGCGACGGGCGCACCACCGCCGTTTTCTTGTTTGTTTTGTAGGTACTTGCTAACAAGTTGATGTCCGGTCGCATCCGCTGACCTAGAAATCTCATGGCACTACAATCGCAACGCTCATGGGAACAACCAAGCAAAAGCTCATCTACGATTTGCGAGCTTAGTCGCATCCGCTGAAAGTGATCTTCCATCCTCGCCAGAAGTTCCCGATCAACCCACCGGACCGTCGGATTTTGTCATCATGACCAGCAATCCAAATGAATCAACTCGAAGACCACCTCTTCGCTGGGCACAGATATGGAGGCAAAGCAGAGGAACAAAGGGGACAGATGGTCGAGCTGCAGTCATGCTGACCATCTACAGAGGTTGATCGCCTCGCGGCTGGCCCGAAGGCTAAAGGATCAAAAATGCGCTACGAGTGACTAACCCGCACTTAGTTAAACAAAATAAAGCGGGCGATTTATCCCACGAAGGCAAAGAACACCAATGGATGATCGAAGTTATCTTCCGGCGCCCTCGCTTTCGAGATTCGATTTCCACCAAGAACAATGCGAATGAGTCAAGAAAGAGGCCCCCGCGTTGTTCTAGTCAGTCCGGTCAAGGCGTTCGTCAAGCACGAGACCGGTCGGCAGGCGCAGCTCGCTACGCCGAGAACATGCTCCGGCGGGTAGGAAGATCGTCACTGTTGAGTATCCCCATCTCTAAAGTCATCGCCCGAGTCACCGACCACGTCAGAACCATGACGAAAGCTTCCGCCAGTCCCACTGTATATCTTCCATCGTTAGTGAGTTTCCCGCGCTTTGCAATAACGGCCATTGCCATGTGGCGATTTACTTCTCACCCCTATTTATCACATGCCAGATTTCCCAACGTTACGAGATTTTAATGCGAAATGAATTCGCTTTCTGCGTGCAGCCTCAGCGTTTAAGACCTGCTTCGTTCGGGTTCACAACTTCGAGGTATTCATCATTCCAGCCTGAGTCAGGTCAGACGCTTCCTCGTGTGACTTATGTTCATCCCAAAGGGAAACATCAGTTCACTACAAACCCTCTTCAAGCGGGAGGATGAGTCTATCTAGGACCTCACCATGAGATTTGGACAGGCTGTCCAACAAATTGATGCATGCAACATGGACGCGGTCCTTCAGAACTTTCGAAGAAGCTTCGGGCTGACTACCCCTTTCTTCTAGTCGCTATCACTAAATTCGGGCCAAATAATGCATGAATGACCGCATGTATGGGCTAACAGATAATTTTAATACCGGAAGACAATATCCGGCAGCCTCCTGCATAAAGTGATGACGCCAAAATAGCAAGTCAGCCAAAAAGGGGCAGCCCGAGCAAAATGGGAGCCAACCATGACCACTTTAAAGGCCAGAGAGAAAGAGAACCCAATTTACCCCATCGAACATCTCCACGATGCATTCTCCTCATCCGATCACTGACTTAAATGGCTCTCCACCTATTCGGGCCGGATCCTGCAATGCGATCGATTTCGAGGCACGACACCACAAAATTACATGAAACTAACGGATGCCGAACTCGCCTTAGAAAGCATCCGGGCCGGCCACCCAGAAGTTATATCCGGTATCATTCTCCTGCTGAAACCGCTCAAAGAGTCGAAAGAATAGAGGCTTATCAAGTTCATCTGAGCCTTGGGGCCCACCATCAACTACATATTACGCACCCACCGATGACCGTGATTTGATCCAAGCTCGAGGAAAATCGGCACGAGCAAATTAATGAACTTGTTCAGTGAACACCATCACATTCCTGATAACAAATAGATCAATACAACCGATTGACGGCCCCATATCATTTCCTCCCATTAACCCTTCCAGGGTCATTACTCCACACCACGATCCACTTGTGCTTACTTTATGCATTAACAATTTTGATGTACAATGCACGCTTGTTGAACCCAGAACGTCATTTATGTTTCAGATCCAAATTTTTTAGCAGATGAAAGTTTCATGACAACCTAATTCGCTGGTAGAATTTTGTTTGGATTTAATGGGGCAACCACGCTAACCATAGGTGATATTGCTCTCCCCGTCAAGGCAGGGCCGGTTACTCAGCAAGTCTTATTCTCGATTGTCGAAGACTTAGCCATAATGCTATCGTCGTCGAAGCCACTACATGCTATGAAAGCAAGACTTCAACCTACCATCAAATAATCGCCATCAACTTGGCCGGACATAGCTGACCTCCTGAGCAGCCAATTAGTAGCTCGCTAGTGCTATCAGTTGTCTGTATAGGAGCATGAGAAAGATGAAAGCTCTAACAATCTAGCCCTCGAGTCATAGTCTCGAGAATAGCAATCATAGTTCGCCGCCTGGGTAGGGAAGGAGGACAAGGAACAATTAGCTATGGATCCCCTGGAATCAATACTCCTTGGTGGGTTGGATAAACACACTTATGTCAACCTCTCGCTTTCTTGAAGAGAAACAATACGCGTGTTTTGCTTGGTAACATCGACGCATTTCCACCGACCTACTCGCACGTGATCGAAGACAAATTTCACGCATGCTTCCCATAAACTGTAAATATCGCCGCGTCCGCCGTGCCAAACTTTATAAAGATATCGGCATTTCCACCTGAATCACCATCAGATTATTCAGGTTAAGGTAGATAACCTTTTAGATGCAGGGTTCATCAGAGAAATCAAGTACTCGGAATGCCTGGTCAATGTGGTGGTGGTACCAAAGAAAGGAGGTAAGTGGAGAGTATGTGTAGACTATACCGATCTCAATGACGCTTTGCTCCTAAAGACTTCCTTTACCCCGCAGATAAACCGATTGCTGGACTCCATCACCGGCATGGGATGTTATCGCTCCAGATGCCTCTAAGGATACCACTGTGATCCCTATGCACCCGCCGGATGCGGAGAAAACACACCTCACACGGGCTATTTTGCTATAATGTAATGTCGTTTAGGTTAAAGAATGATGGGGCTACGTATCAGAGGCTGGTGACCAAAATATTTAAACCACTGCTGGGTAAAACCATGGAGGTATACATTGATGACATGTTGGTAAAATCCAAGTAGTGCTCGGATCACGTTACACATCTGCAGGAAGCCTTCGAACTCCTCAAGGTGTACAGGATGAAACTCAATCCCTCAAAGTGTGCCTTAAGAGTCAGTGCGGGTCGATTCCTTGGTTTCATGGTGACCCAGAGGGGCATAGAAGCCAACCTTGCCAAGCTTAAGGCCATTCTGGAAACCCCGGCTCCCAATTCGAGAAAAGGGGTATAGCAGCTGACCTACCAATTAGCCGCCCTGGGGCAGTTCATTTCTCGGTTCACAGACCGTCTGAAACCATTCTTCGCCACTCTTAAGGAGGCTAACCGAGCCGGATGGAACAAAGAGTGTGATCAAGACTTGGTAGCAATCAAACATTATCTAGAGAAACCCCTAGTTCTCGCTAGTCCTAAAGCCGACGAGACACTCTTCATGTATTTAGAGGTTTCCGATATCGCAGTAAGCATCGTCCTATTCAAAGAAGGTGAAGATGGAAGGCAGAGGCCAGTGTTCTTCGTCGCAGAAGTCCCAGCGTGCACGCAAACTGGGATACAACCACCTTGAGTGTGCCACTTTAGCTCTCCGATTGCCCAGCTTACAGTGTTCACTCCGCATTCTTCAAGAACACACCCCATTTGCAGGCCGCACTCAACCTTCCTTCAAGCACTACATTCACAAGCCTGACTTATCTGGGAGAATGGCTTGCTAGGCGATTGAACTAAGTGAATACAGTATCCAGTATAAGTCAAGGTTAGCTAAGAAGGGACAGGTTCTAGCTGACTTTCTAGCATAAATTCCCTAACTTGAAACATGCCCTGACAGTTTGAATTGGTGGAATTTCAGGGACGAGGCCTGCCTAGGCCAAACAGGCCGACATTGGCCCGCAATTAAACTCCCTGGGGATAATATCGGCAAGTCGTCCCCACTAGGCCCAGTGGCCTCAAACAATGAATCCGAATATGAAGCCATCCTAGTTGTGGATCAATTGGCAACAGAATATCTCGCTTTTGCCAAACTTATAATTCGGAGTGACTCCCAATTGGTGGTAGGGTAGGTAAACGCAGAGTATGAGTCCCGGGATCCCCGAATGGCGAAGTATGTAACTTTGGTTAAACAACGCCTTGCTAGTTTTTCAGCATGGAAGCTCAAACACGTTCTCAGGGATTGTAATGAAAGAGCAGATGCCTTAGCCGCTGTAGCCTCATCCCTACCTATAACAAAAACAATATTTTTACCTATCTATTACCACCGCCCCATAGCCACCGTCCTAAGCCGATGGCGAACCTCCCCTTCCTAGATGGACTCACAGCGCAATACATCGTAAAGATAGGGAACTCCCAATGAAAAGCGACGCACCAAGGTCTGGATCCAATCGACCAAATTTTCCTTGCTCGACGGGCAGTTGTTCAAACGATCCTTGGACGGGCCATATTTGAAATGCTTAACACCGTGAACAATACAGATGTTGGCCAAATTGCACTAAGGGACAAGTGGCAACCATCCGCCGCAGAACTCTAAAGCACACGCAGCCGCACCATGGTATTATCGTCAACCATGAAGTCCTGACGTCACCGACACGCGCACAAATGTGACCGGTGCCAACGATAGGCTCCCATATTAAGATCGTCGACTCAAGATCTAATGTCCATCTCAAGCCCATGTCCCTTCGCTCAATGGGGAATTGACATAGTAGGGCCACTCCCTACCTCCCCAGCTTAGAAGAAGTTGTTGCTAGTGGCCACTGATTACTTCAGCAAATGGATAGAGGTCGAGGATTTTGCACTAGTCAAAGACAAAGACATCACTCAGTTTATCTGGAAGAATATCGTTTGCCTATTTGGTATTCCCCGGTCAATCGTATCAGACAACGAGCCCCAATTTGATAGCCTGGTCTACAGAAACTTCTACCAAGAATTGAAAATAAAGAACTTATACTCCACCCCCCGGTATTCGCAAAGTAAGGGCCACGCAAAGGCTTCCAACAAAACCCTGTTGACAACCTTAAAGAAACTGTTGGACGCTAGCTAAAGGCAAATGGGTGGATGAACTTCCCAGGGTCCTTTGGGCTTACAAAACGATCGCTCACAAACCAAGCGATATATCTCCCTTCGCACTTACCCATGGGATGGAAGCTATAATCCCTACAGAAATCGGTATGCCTACACTTTAACGGATATGCCCGAACAATTGAGTACAGAATCCATAATCAAGGAACTAGACACGGTGGATGAACTGTGCGAGACAGCAGTCGTATGGGCTACCCTATCATCGTTGGCTGGAAAATCTATACAACGGACGCGTAAAACCCCGAGTGTTCCATCCAGGGGACCTGGTCTTAAGAAAAGCCTTCGAAAACATAACCAATCCAGTGGCAGGAAAATTTCAGGCCAACTGGGAAGGGCCGTATATTGTAACACGAGTCAGTAAATCCGGATCATATGCTTTAGATAAGCTAGATCAAACATCTGCACTCGTATCGTGGAATGCTACAGAATTCCTGTAGCCATCAATAAAAAGATGATTCATTATCTAACTGTATTTTCATCGCATAATTTAATTTATAAAGTCCGGATGGCGCTAATGACCTATTCGGCCCCGTATGGTTGATGCCCAGATGGCTCAACCTAAAGTCCGGATGGCGCTAATGACCCATCCTACCAAGACGGTTACATGCCCACTACCTGGGCTTAGTGTCCGATGTCAAGCACGATCTATTCGCCCAAGATGGTTGATGCCCAACTATTGTCCAAGTCCAGATGCGCTAAGGACCTATCCACCCAGTATGGTCGACACCCAACTAACCCGCTTAAAAGTCCCGATGGTGCTGTTTAATGCCCGTCGCTTCAAAGATGGTTGACACCCGCTTGGCTCGGCTTAGTCCGGATGGCGCTATAAGTTTAATGCCCCGTCCGACCCAGCATGGTTGATCCCCGGCTGACTTAGTCTAAAGTCCGAATGGCGCTAAAAGTTTAATGCCTTATCCGGCCCAATATGGCTGATGCCCAACTAGTTCATCCTAAAGACCAAGGGAGGACGATGTCCTATCCGGCCCAGTATGGGATAAACAAAAGTGAACTACTTGATTCAAAAAAGGACTCGGCAGAATTAGCAAAATAAAGCACCCTTTATCAAAAAGTCTAGATACACTATAGCAAAATGTTGGGATACAAAACAGGGGCAAAAGGGTGAGTCTAGGCAAGCAGGCGCAAAATACATTCCCTAGCTTTAGCCAGAAGCATCGGGTTCTTCATTTTCCTCAGCTACTCCGGTAGGGGAGTTTAACTGGACGCTTAGCCCCTCTTCGGTGGCTGGAAGACTCTTGGCCGGAAGATCCTCCCTAATATTTACGTCAGGATCGATGGCAAGAACTCCGGGGGAAACTCTGAGGGCATCGAGGATTGATAAAAAAACTCGAGAGGTAACGACCTTGACGTGCTAAGCATCCCAGCTGGGATTTGGGGCTTACTTCCACAAATATTATGCGCAAAGGCACAACAGCCATAGCCATAATTGAAGATAACCGCAAAGCCAACGTCAAATCCCACCTTTCCCGGTACTCACCCGGATTCCCCATTTCCGGTACTCACCCGGATTCCCCATTTCCGGTACTCTCCCGGATCCTACCTTTTCCATTACTCACCCAGATTCTACCTTTCTGACCACCCGCATTCCCATTCTGCATTCACCCCAGATTTTACCTTCCCAGACTCAACCTGATCTCCATTTCCTAGTACTCAATTCAGATTCCATTTCCAGACTCTCCTGATCCCACCTTTCTCCGGTACCACCGGATTTTACCTTTCCCACTCACCCGATTCCCATTCTGCATCAATCCTGATTCCATTTCCCCGTACTCCACCCGCATTCCCCATTCTGTTCAACCGGATTTTACCTTTTCCTACATCACCCTGATTCCATCGGGCACTCAATCCTGATCTCCATTTTGAGACTCACCACTTCACCTTCCCAGATCACCCTGATTCCATTTCTATGACTCACCCAGATTTTTAATTCCTCCGACACTCGTTCTGATCCCACCTTTTCCTAAGACTAACTTGATGTTACCTTCCAGACTCAATCCTGATCCCACATCTCTGCACCCAACTGTATCCCACATTTCCTTTGCAGACTACTGCATCCCATATTTCCAAGATCAGCTCGGATCTTACCTTTCCCAGACCACCGACGCCTTCCTGCATCACTCTATCCCACATTTCCACTCGCCCGGATCCCACATTTCCGGTACTCGCCCTGATCCCACATTTCTGCACTACTTATCCCACATTTCCGGTACTCGCCATCCCACATTTCCATCATTGATCTTACCTTCCAGATCATCCCGAATGTTACCTTCCGCACTCACCGTATCCCACATTTCGGTGACTCACTGCATCCCACATTCTCGGGTACCGCTCGCATCCCACATTTCAATATCACCGGGATCCTCACCTTTCCTGCATTTCACCGATGTTACTTTCCGCATCGCCTGCATCCCATTACTTCCCGGTACTCACTCGATCCCCCATTTCTCCTGCACCCTGATCCTACCTTTCCTAAGACTACTCTGATCCACCTTTCCCAGTGATTCACTCTATTTACCTTCCCGCACTATCCCTGATCCACCTTGCACGCCCTGATTTCATTATCTTTTCCGTATTGTGCCCAGATCACTTCATCTCACGTGCATTGTGCCTAGTTTTCTTCAAGTCCTTCAATCGGAGCGGACTCGTCTAGTCTCTCGATATACTAAGTAAGGGGACAAATTGTTAGTCATCTTGTTCTTCACTAGAATTATTTCACTCTTAAACAAGCTTGCACTTCGCACCCACGATTCACTCGTTTGGTTCACTCTGCATCAAGAGGGGCATATTTAGATTCCTTAATTTTGCCTCAACACTTTTTTGCATTTATCCTATGGTAGTCACACTCACCCATCGTTCTCATATAACACCATTAGGCCCTTTAGGCTTACCGTCTCCCGAGCCTCTGTGGTTTGTATGTGGTCCTGTTGAGTGCGTATGTAGTTCACTTGCAGTGTCATGGCTTATTTTTTAGTTATCACATCGTGCCAGGAAGGCCCTCTTCAGGTTTTAGCTCAATCAAAGTTATTAGAGTATGTCAAATTGAGAGCACTTGAGCTTGTTTGTTATATCTCCTTATCCGAACTCATAATTGTTCACTGTTTGTTTTGTTAAGTTCCCTTGTACTTAAGGAGGTTTTTTGATGGAATTTCATAATTTTTGTCCAACCCGTTCAATGTCGGTTTGACTGGTTCATCAGGGTAATACGTATACAACACTCTTGTTTTTAGGTGATTTTGGTGAGCACTCCTCCTTGTTTCGATCACTATCTCCCTCGTGGGACTTGGAATGGTGCACACGTTTTTGTTGGTCTCCTTATTATTCAGGAAACATTATATCAAAATTTCATAATTTTCCTCAACGGATGGACTGGTTGGCAGCTGAGTTCCAGCCGGTTAGTCGAACTAGCTTGTGTGAAGCCCATTTTTGTGATTTTAGACTGAATCATTATATGGGTCAGACCCGTAAGCTCAAACTCATCATGGGCAGTATTATTGGGTCCATTTTGGGCCTTGGATTAAGTTACATGTTCCATGTGGATACTTGGTGGTGAAGCAAGCTGAAAACTTAAGATATTCAGCTTGCATGGAAATAAGGAAGGAGTTAATGGGAAAATTGTTTAAGAGGCGATTGGGGCCTTTCAAAGCTTGAAGGTGGAAAGCACCAGGTAGGTTCAGATGCTGAGAATCAGTATAAAGAGGGAGAAAGATCAAAGTGGAAGGGATCTTGGAAGGACATTTTAGGGCTCAAGCGCCGCGTTTCTTGATTCGACTTGGATGCTTAGCTTGGTTTCTTTTTCTACGCTTTGTGGAAGAGGTAAGATATACCCTGGCTCCACTATATTCTTTAATAGACATTCTGATCAAATTTGAGGTTTCTCCTCGACCATTTTGGCCGGTTTTTGCAGCTCATACGTGAAAGCCGAGTTCAACGATTTCTGCTGGGCAGTTTGGGTGATTTGGATTATTTTGGTTGGTTCTCCTCATCCGAGCTGAGGAATCGATCCACCGTTATTTTTAGATTCCTGACTCTTTTAAAGTTTTGACAAATTTTGAGCCTCTCTCAATGGTATGGACTGGTTGGGAAACCAGATTAGTCGGTTCATTAGGTTAGGTTTGCAGGAATGGCAGTTTGGGGAGTTTGGTTTGTTTTGGTTGGTTCTCACTCATCCGAGCTGAGAATCGATCACCGTTTATTTTGTTAGATTCCTGACTCTTTTAAGAAGTTTTTTACAAATTTTGAGAGCCTCTCTCAATGGTATGGACTGGTTGGGAAACCAGATTAGTACATTCATTACGATTGGTTTACCAGGAATGGCAGTTTGGGGAGTTTGGTTTGTTTGGTTGGTTCTCACTCATCCGAGCTGAGAATCGATCACCACATTTATTTGTTAGATTCTGAATCTTTTAAAGTTTCTGACAAATTTTAGAACCTCTCTCAATGGTATGGACTGGTTGGGAAACAGATTAGTCGATTAATTGGGTTTAGTTTGCAGGAATGGCAGTTTGGGAGGTTGGTTGTTTTGGTTGGTTCTCACTCATCCGAGCTGAGAATCAATCACCGTTTATCTTGTTAGATTCCTGACTCTTTTAGGAGGGTTCTGAAAAATTTTGACAGCCTCTCACAACCGGCTGAACTGGTTGGGAAACAGATTGATCGTTCTTGAATTCAGTTAGCTGAAAGCAGTGGTTGGATCTTTGGCGCCGTTTGGTATTAAGTTCTCAGTCATTAAAGATTTGGTTTTCTAGTTGGTTTTTTGTTTTCTGACTCCTTGAGGAAGGTTATGAAAAATTTTTAAGGCCTCTCTCAACCCGGCTGAACTGGTTGGGAAACCAGATTAACCGGTTCCACTTGAATTCGGTTCGCTGAAACAGTATTTCGAGATCTTTGGCGCGCTGTTTGTGTCGGTTCTCAGTCATTCGAGGAGTTGGTTTATACTTGATTTGTTTTTGGATTTATTACTCCTTGAGGAAGGGTCTGAAAAATTTTAGAGCCTCTCTCAACCGTCTGAGCGGTTGAGCAGGATAGCTGATTCATTGAATTCAGGTTCTTTGGAATGGTAGTTTGGGTAGTTTAGCCGTTTGTGTTGGTTCTTGGTCATTCGGATTCGAGATTGTATTCCGTTCTCTTTTGAATTCCTGACTTTCTAAGGAAGGTTCTGAAGTTTTGAAATCTTTTCTCAACCATCTACGGACTGGTTGAAACCGGAAAAACAGCGGGTTCGTGGGTTAGGTACTGCGAACTGACCGGAGTTTAGGTACTGCTTTGTTTGTATTGGTTTTGGTCGTCGGAGTTGGAATTGCACTCCGTCTATTTTATTAGATTCCTGAGTCTGTGAAGGATGTTTTGACAAGTTTCATAATTTTTTCATAATCGTTTTGGATTTGTTGAAAACCGATTCAACCGGTTGTGCAAGGTGACTCATGGGCAGCCCCATATTTTGGCATTTCAATCCCCGAATCTATCATGGCGTGCTCTTAGTTACCCCGGGAAACCTGTAGGCTGCCTTTAAGTCTGAGTTCAGTTTTTGGTTTGAACAAAGTGAGGAGTGAGTGGGCAATGTGGGATTGGTATGTATGGTTGTGGGATTTTAAAGGGAATGTGTGCTAAAGTAAGCAAACCAACACCTCGCTTTTCGACTGCTTCCTTTCTTTGGTATAGGATCAATATTTGGTTTTAAATGCCTTGATGTATGATGTATTATTTGCCCAATCTATTCCTGCTATACATGGCTAGGGACCTCGGGTACATGCTTAGTCGTTGGTATTTGTATTCATATGCGTACATGGTGTTTGGATTCTGACATTTGTGATGCATTTGAGCTTTTTTTGACTGACCTCTTATGTAGCGCTTGGCTAGGGACCACGGGTATGTGCTTTAATGTTGGGTAATGAATTTCACATGGATGCTTTGTGTTTGGGTGTCATGCATGTTTGCTATGTTTGTTGGCTAACCTTTGATGTAGCGCGTGGCAAGGGGACCCAGTGCCAGCCATTGCCCCTTTTGGTTGAGTGTTTTTTAAGCATGCTAGATACCAATTAGGTTGGTCGATCCTAAGTTGTATGTTTAGCCCTAAAGATTTGTCCCGATGCGTGACCCATATGCTCCTACATGCCCAATTCACTAGTAGAGACCGGAGTTCGGCCTGGGGTGCTACCTCATATGAGGTACCTTCCCGATAGGTAATCTGACTTGAACCCGGAAATCAGTTTACCATGGGGCCACGCTTTTTGTATTAGTCATTGGGTTTTTGTTCTTATGGCTTTCCTTTATAAAATAACAACAAAAAAGTAGTGGCGACTCAAAAAAGCGTCCTCCTGAGAGGTGGATTTTAAATTCGAAAATCAATCCACATTTTTCCTTGCATTTAAGCGAGAGTCGCACTTGACCGTCGATCAGGTGGTCCACAAATTAGCGAATCACTTGGGGATCGAACCCGGAGATCTCTGGTTCATAAGAGGATCAGAAACTTGAACTTGAGTTGTGTATATTGGACACATGGTTCATTGACCAATAGACTCTTAGGCTACACAAATGACTGATGATCACTTACTCGATTGGTATTTGGCATACACTTATGGTTTGTTTGTGCTTGTGTGTTCACATGTTGGATTCCAGCGTGCTTGCCATGGTTGATTTGGTACCTAGCTATATGTTTCTGATTGGCATAAATGGTTAGTTTGTGTGTATACTATGTGATAGGCTTGCTCTTTGCGCATGACTGATTGCTACATGACTACCCTCACTCTTGCATGATTGTTTGATTTGTTTGTGTTTGTGGGGCACGTGTGTATCCCCTTACTTCTGAATCACTAGTCTTGGTCGATTATTCCTCATTGATTGCTTATGTTGTTTGGGAGTCATTCCCAATTGTTTGCCTTCGACCAAGCTAGGGGTTTGGAGCATAAGGGCTATATCGATGTATGGGAGCACTATGGAGATGACAGCGGATGTCAGAGCAATGAAGACTTTTGTATAGCCACTGCTTCAGATTTCATGGATACTTGCGTGGCCGGTGTGTCCTTGTGATTGTTGATTGATTGTGGTCAGGATCTCGGGTTGTGTATCCTTGTAAGATACGGTCATATAGCCTTTTAGGACTTGCCTCTTCCACTTTATTAACCACAGACCAAATCTTACCCCTAAGGTATTACCATGTCAAAAATCTCGCTCTGCATGTGGAGCCATTTATCGAATTAGATGCTAACATCACATGTCGACTCATTACCTTAGAGGATTTCATTATGGGATTGCATCTTTGGATTGATTTACGGATTTGATGATCAGGTACGACATACCCTCTTTACTTTCTTTCGGATTATTGTTCAGAAGCACGGGTTCCAGAGCTTGTAGGTTCGGATCCGGGTAGACTTGTTAGAATTGAATCCACACGGTCAGTTAGAGCAGACATCAAATCCATAGAGATATATGGAGACTCGATGCAGCTACGTCGACCAACTGCAGAGATTACCGATACCATGGCATCTCTCAGGGATGTATATTGGGAGCTGGGGGCAGAGGATTGATGGGCATCGAGGCCCGACCATTGCCAATTTGGGGAGCACCGCATGACTCTCCACACTCCCTACACCACCATCATACGGACCTGGTGCAAGCGGACTACAGTTCCCACCTCCACCCCCCCACCATTATCTTGGACCCATTGGCCTGCGAGGACTATACCGAGTTCCACTCCACCACCTGCCCAGTTTCAATCGGCCGTAGCTAGACTTTGTTACCATGGTCGAGGCCCGGGACCATGCCACGATACATTTGTGACCCCCGCACCGATTATTGTTGACACTCGAGGCCGTGTCGATAGGATTGACGGAGGATCGGGTCACATGTGTTTCGATGGAGTTATAGGTTGGGACGGATATGATGACCTTCGATTAGCGGCCTTACCCGGTTGAGTTTCGCATCTGCCGGACATTGAGAGGTACGCGGGATAGGTGCCCTGTGTTACTTGCGGTTATCTGGTATTTGTATGCCGGGCATAGATTGGATGAGTCCTGAGATGATTATGCCTTTCCTCTGTCATTTGAGTGGTGCCGCTTCCCGGTGGTTTCTTGTCGTTAGACCCTTCGGCGGACATGGTGATTTGGAGACGAGGATTTATCGAGGCGATGACTGCTATACGTAGTGGGCGTATCCCGGAGAAGTTGGAAGCCCCCTCGAGCGGAAAAGCGAGAAGGCCCGATAGTCGATTACTTCATTTATCTCCCGATGGAGGGAGAAGATAGCACATATTATAGATAGACCCTCGGAGCGCGATCAGATCAGCATGATCATGCGTAGTCTTCAGCCTCGCTTTGCTAGGCATCTCTCATGGGCCTGACCCGGACTTTGGATCATTGGTTTCGAGGCCCTCTATGGCATTGAGGAGGCATATCTAGAAGGATTATGGGTAGACTCTTCTCCTTCCAAACTCAAGGGGAAAAAAGCCAGGGTCGGGACCCGGATATGTCGAATGTTGGTGCCATTGGCATGACGGGACACAGGAATCCCCCACGTCACCCTCCGTTTCGAAGACGATTTTCGAGACACTCCTTACGATTGATCAGAGGCGGGGTGATGAGACCAGCTACTCGCTTCCCGGGCGAGTTGGGCCTACTTTCCTACGCATCGGCCACCACGGTCGGTATATGCTACGAGGCACCTCGAGAGGCCCTTATGCAGTGCCGCCAATGAGTATAGGCACCGCCTCGGGTAGGCTGAAGCTGATTTACCTGACTTCGGGATGCCCCAGCTGATGAGCATTTCAAGATTGGTTGAAGGGGTTTGATTGTCCACTACCACCAGACACCACTACAGCCTACCCACCCGGTTCAGGGTAGATCTTCCTTGTGCTTATCATCAAGAATTTGGTCATGATACGAACTGATTGTCTTGCCTTTGGCTTAGTTATTCAGGACTTGATTGATCAAGGTTTGGTTGATTTAGGACGTCCTGCCGTGACTACAGACCCGTTACCCACTCATGACACTAGAGTTGTACCTCCACCCCCGGGGGGTGTACATTTGATTGAGTATTCAGGAGATGAGATATTCATGTTGGGATGGGATGGAGAGGCTCCTCAGCCAATCAGTTTGTATGCAAACTCAGAGTTTAGTGTATACACCCAGGGTCAGCAGGTCTCTAGTCCATTTAGATTGACTCCAGATGATGTTCCCCGACAGACAGCAATATCGCCGGTATACTTGCAACATGTTCCTCCCATGACACCTTTCATTTTGTTTCACAGGAGAAGTATGGTCGATACATAGAGATGTTGAATTTATTTTAAGGAGTGGGTAGCTGTTTTGTTGATAGACCTTTAATGGCATTTGAGTGCAGATGATTCAGAGATGATGAGAATACTAAGCCAGTGCGCTGCACTGGGCAGCATTTTCCGTTTGGGCTTATTGACGCATCCGACACACACATATGAGTCACATTGATCGAGGGCTCTTAAGTGGATCAGTTCGACACTACTACCACGAAGGTGATCCATTTTCACTGTCGGATAATTATGCATAACATTTTTAACAATAGTTACCACACCGAGGATTAAGCCATGTTAATTATATTCATGGTATTTGCTATTCCGGATGAAGATTTTATTAATCTTCTTGCAGACAGCGAAACAAACACTAAGCGTTTGGCCATGGGTGCTGTGCATTCTTTAGGATTTTCGCCATCAGGTTTGATTATCCACACAGATCGTCAAAGCTTATGATGGGACTCGGAAGGGCGGTTTAGGTACACTCGACACGCATGTCGCGATTGGTCGGTCATATACTCCATGCTCTTCGGGTTTGAGGATCGTCATCCTTTAGCCTACTTCTTGGCCTTCCTTGGTTATGAAGTGGTCTTTATCACCATCTTCCCTTCTCAGAAGGTGAAGTTCATAAAGAGCATTATCCGCGTCTGATCCCGATGAGATGTTATTACTTCCTCGAACCAATTGCTCTGGTCCCGGCCACGGTGGGATGACCTGTTGACGGGTTTACATTCGATGAAGTTGGGGGTTGTTGCTGAGGATGACCGCGAGGATGTGGTACCCATGTCATTAGAGCCCGATGCAGTAGCACTTTGGTGCTTAGCATGACAGGCATGTCTTATGTACGGTTTGGGGATTACGGGTCGCCGCGGGGCGCGTGAGTTCTGGCCGCGGTGATCATGACATATCTTATGGGTTTGGGTTCCGCCCGAAGCGGCGGATGTCTGCGACACAGCGGCACGGCTGCGTGAAAGTGAGCTCATGTATGGCGTTCCATTGATTATCCCCTTGGCGCCCGCCGATTGGTTGACTATTTGCAGAGGATCAGTGCACGCGAGAGGAGTGTTATGTTTCAGATGCATTTGAGATTAGGGCATTGACATGCCTAGGACAAATTGTTGGTCGAGACCGCAAAGCCTTTCGAGTAGTGACGATTCTTACCCCCATCATGGATAGAGCCGGTGTTTTTCCGCAATAACTCACGAGGAGATCACGACTATGATCTACATGGATTTGGGGATGGCGATGGAGGCGATAGCTCACGATACCTACATGGACGAGATGGACATGATGGCTTTAGTCGTTTCCGTGATCTGACCGCGGGAATGTCCATTACTTTTGACATGTTTGGGTTTCTATGATTGATTCGATCTTGCTGACACTTTATGGCGCTTGCAGCGCAATGGACATAGTGACACCGGGCCGCGTGCGGATGTTTCCCGCTAGGGCCCGATTCTATGCGATGTGTTTGGAATTTCTATGCTTGGGTTTGATGATGATGGGCTTGTTGCTCTTGATATTACTCGCCAATCTTTACATTTACGTTGAGGCGTCCAGGCTACGTAGGACCCACCTCTTTCTTTGACACTATGTCAGGTTTGTCACCCACGCTGACACATTTCGATGGTAATAATGACATGAGTATTTTGAGTGTTAACGTGTCTGGCATTTCCTTTGATTGCACCACCGACACAGCGGCACATGTATACGATGTTAATGATATGGGAGACACAGATGACCCACTTGGTGGTCAGTCAGAGTCTAATTATGATACAGAGGACAGGAAAGTTACACTCGTTTCTGATACCACAGAGTGGATAGATTTTGGTGTACCAGATCAGCCCAGAGAGATTAGGATTGGCTCTTCGCTATCTCGATGAGGGTAAATTGATTGACATGCTCGAGGTCATGCCGGATGTATTTGCATGGTCTTATGAGGACATGCCAGGCCTTGACCCTACTATAGTTCAGCATCAACTGCCTATTCTACCACATGCTAGGCCAGTTAAGCAGAAATTTAGGAGGCTACACCCTCGATGGAGTCTACAGGTTAAGGAAGAAATTCAGAAGCAACTTCGTGTTGGCTTCTTGTCGGTGGTTGTAGTATCTGAATGGCTGGCTAATGTCGTCCATGTTCCTAAAAGGATGGCAAGGTTAGAGTTTGTGTTGACTTTCGAGATTTGAATAGGCGACCACAGGATGATTTTCCCCTCACTTTGTCGATATGTTGGTTGATAATGCTACTTGAGGGGCACCCTATCTGTCCTTCATGGATAGGTTTTAAGGATTTATAATCGGATTTTGATGGCTCCAGGAAGGGATGTGGAAGACTTCCTTCATCAACGAATGGGATTGCTTATTGCTACCCGAGGTTATGCCATTTACAGGTTGAAAAATGCGAGGCCACTGTCAGAAGTATTACTACTCTATTCCATGATATGATGCATAAAGATGTTGGTATACGTGGATGACATGATAGTGAAATCGAGGCGGGGGCCCGAGATCACTTGGGCTGGGAGTTCGCACACAGGGAGGGATCCGGAGACAAATTCGGATTAGAGATTGAGTTCCCAGAAGTACGCACCTTACCCCAGGGGTAACTGCAGGAAATTCGCTAAGAATCACATTCAATTGTGGCCGTGAGTATAAAGTTGATCAGAAAAGACCAGATACCCATGCCCGACGTGCCCGGTCAAAGTGAGAAAGATCATGAGAGGCTTTTAGCGGACTACAATGCATCGGTCGTTTCATTTGCTTTAGACTAACGGACATATGCGAGGCCTATCTTTCGATAAGGAAGAACCCGGCCCTACGGTTTGGAATGATGATTGCCCGGCGTGCTTTTGAGAAGATTAAGAAGTGTTTACTTTCTCTCGGTTTTAGTGCCTCCCATCGGGGTGGCCACGCTATATTTAACCCGGTTCGGATATAGCTTTGGGATGCATGTTAGCTCATTTCGATGATTCAGGAAAGGGCGAGCCATTTTATTATCTAAGTAAGAGGATGATGGAATACGAGTGCAAATATCTCTTATGATTGGCGCCTCTGTTTAGCGTTGGTTTGAGCCACGGAGACTTAGGCTTTTTATGTGGTATTCCATACTTTTGGTCCTCACGATTGGATCCATTAGGAATGGCCCATTGGCCATTTGTTCTAACCCGGTAGACTCATGAGATGGTTGGTTACATTGACGAGTTTGATATTGGTATGTGACACGAAAATCGGTAAAGGGAAGCATTGTTGCAGATCATTTGGCTTCTTTGCCAATATCCGATGATAGATCGATTGATGATGATTTCCCTGATGAGCAATTTGTTTCAATGACCAGCATTATAGGATGGCAATTGTACTTCGATGGTGCCGCTAATCGGTCGGGGTTTGGTATTGGTATCTTATTGATATCACCACAGGGTGATCACATTCCCAGATCAGTTCGATTAGTATTTTCTAATCATCACCGGTTGACAAATAATATAGTTGAGTATGAGGCTTGCATTACGGGCCTAGAGACTGCGCTGGATATTGGCATTAGACAGGTTGGAGATCCATGGGGATTCAATTTAGTTATCTGACCAGGACCCAGCGAGGTATCACGGGACCCAGGATGAAGGCGAAGCCCTACCATGCTTACTTAGACCTACTGGTTGCTAGATTTGATGAGTTGAGATATATACATCTACCTAGGGCAGAGAATCAATTTGTTGATGCATTAGCCACCTTAGCTTATGTGGTTGAGATTCCTGCGGGAGTGATTGTGCGACCACTGCTGATTGAGACCAGGTTCGCACCCGCTTATTGTTGTTTGATTGGAGATATTGAGAATCAGGATGAGCTACCATGGTATCATGATATTTATCAATTTTACGTCATGTGGCGTTTACCACGAAGCAGTACACCCAAGGATAAAGGCATTGGGACATTTAGCCCGGCCAGTTGTTATTTGTGGGGATGCCGCTGTGAGATCACCCAGATGGCTGTTATTATTGTATATGCAGATAGCGCCTCTGCAAATCGAGTAATGAAAGAGGTTCATGCCGAAGTCTGTGGCCTACACATGGGAGGCCACATGCCGTAGCATAAGATCATGAGGGGCGGATTACTTTTGATTTGACTATGGAGACGGTGTTGCAGTTAAATGCAGAGATGTCTCGAGTGTCAAATGCACGGAGACTTGATACACGTGCCACCTTTTGAGTTGCATGCACTTACATCCCCTTGGACTTTTTCAGTATGGGGTATTGATATTATTGGGAAGATCTCACCCAAGTCTTCTAGTGGACATGAGTACATCCTGGTGGCTATTGATTATTTCACTAAGTGGGTGGAAGCTACTTAACATCGTTTGGATTGACGGCGGCGAGGAGTGGCCGGAAATTCATGCATCGCACATTATCTGGAGTATGGGGTCATCATGAGTTGATCTCAGATAGAGGAGCGCATTTCAGGGGCGAAGTGGATACATTGGTTCAAGAGTATGGTATTCGATCATCGATCATTTTGCATATAGGCCCTGCAGGACTAATGGGGTAGTTGGTCGCGAATAAGAATATCGAGAGGATTTTGAAAGATGGTTGAGACTTCTAGGGTTGGTCGGAAGCTCCCTTTACGCATTGTGGAGCTTATCGTACATCTTTTTCGGTACTTCCTCTTTGGGTCTACACCTTATTCTTTGGTATATGGCATGGAGCGGTCTTTGCTGGTGAAATTGAAATAGGATCCTTAAGGTAGCATTAGAGCATCGGATATACGAGGCGAGTGGTTCAGTCCGTTATGATCATTTCGACCTTTTGGATGAGGAGATTGAGGGCAGCAGATCATGTTCAGGCCTATCAGAGGAAAATGACTCGTGCATTTAGAAAAAGGGTCAGGCCTAGGAAGTTTCAAAAAGGCGACCTAGTCTTGAAGGTCCTCCGGGGATTGATCAACGACCCTAGAGGTAAGTTTAGACCAAATTGGAGCGGGCCTTATGTCATCGAATCGACTCAGGGAGGCGGCACAGTTGTGAACTTAGGTAATCAGTTCCATGAGCGATCAATGTGGATTAAGCGAAGGGTTCTGGCGAGATCATGGTTAGAGGATGGGTGGCCATCACTTTGGTAGCCATATTCTTTATTACACACCCATTACATGATATATCTATTGCTAGCCCTTTGAGCCTCCACGCGGTTTATTATGGCCCTATTCACCATTCGACCTTGCATACTTTTTCGACTGGGTTGGGGCTACCCTGTGCGCTTTCATTTATTATTTGGATATGTGAGCATTAGGCATTGTGACATTCTTTATTTGTTCTTTCTCGCATCATTGCTTGTTTCTTTTCTTCTCCATTTTATCTTCATACCATCTATCTTTAGTCTAGTTTCTATCATCTATGTTGTTTCACTTTTATCTCCTTTTGTATGATGATGACATGCTCTCATCCGAGCTACCGGTCAGTTTGTCACCCTTCATTCCGCCTATAGGTTTTGAGTCAAAGGATTCGCCAAGTTTAGAGGGGACCATTTGGGGCTAGAGGTTGAGGTTCTTCGGTTGGATTGTGTTAGTATGGCATTCGACCTACTTTGAAGGTTCGACCATGAAAAAAAAAAAAAAAAAAAAAAAAAGTGTGTTTGTTTGATATTCGTTACTCATTTAGGTTTGAGAGATTTATTATTATTCCTCCCGAGGTTGAGTGAAAGCATTGTGCGATCTTTCTCCATGGATTTGGGTAACATTGGGTATGAGGTTTGGGTTGCTTCACACTAGGTCCTTGGATCATTACCTGCATCACCACTCCCATCTTATAGTGACTTGCTTTGACTTGACGTTCTTGGGACGAGTTGTTCGTCGTTGTCACACATTGCCACATTTGTATCCCAGCTTGTTTCTTCCTTTTTTTCTTTATCCATTCATCAGTTTCTTATCACTTTCAGTCTTCTTCTACTCTTATTGATCATCGTCTCACTTCTTAAGCGACGTGTCCTTTGGTGCACTTCACTTGTCATTCGGATGTTGGTTGAGTCACCTTGCTCACATGATCCTTTGATATTTGACATTGCGCGTACAAGGGTTTGGCAGGATGTTATTGGGTCTTTGGGCCTTTGTTTCCCATCATCGCCATTCACCTTTCACCCCCAGCATTACGGTCCAGTCATTAAGACGCCTTGAGACCATGAGATCTCGTGTTTGCTTAGAAGCATTTTATATGGACAGGTTCTATCTACTGATTGAGTACGGGATGTCGACAGGTCTCTGTTCTTAGGGAGTATCGAGGGTCACATATTGCTTCTCCATTCAGTTTGCTTGCCTTAGGTCCATGATCAGATACAGATGATATAGAGAGTGGGACCATGGATAGCCCATTAACAATGCTTTGACACATTCTGCTGGGGCATATCTCCATCTTTCGTGTTGGCTTGACTCTTTCCCATGTACAACGGCAGCCCATTTCACCTAGAGATGTTTGGCATCAAAGTTTGAGTATGCTTTGCATGCACCGCGGGTTTCTTCGTACAACCACGGTGTTTCTAGAACTGGGGTAAGATTAGCTCATGATACGTCCAACTCAATAGGGGAGCACATTGGCGCACACCCCATATGTTTTCTTGTTTGCTTGTTCAGACGATTGGTTCTTCAGAAATTTATTTCAGAGTTTTTTTTCATCAAGGCACTTGCATATCAGATGTGAACACTGGGGCATACCCTATATCAGTTTTATGGAATGAAATGGATGATTTTTTCACGAATGAGTGATTGTGATGTTTTCAGCTCTCTGACTTTGACCGCATGTGTAGTTATGAGATTTTGACATGGCGTTGATACCTGAGACGAGGCATAACCCTTTCTTTCACCCTTGGCCACATTTGAGATTGTCCCTACGAGCATACCCCTTTATTCCAGTCTTGTTATTAAGTTCTTGGTTTCTCGCTTATCATTTGTGGCACTTTCGACGTCTGCTTGGGGCATGCCTTCTGCAATTATCAGGTGTTATCTCAGCGATTTATCTAAGTTTCCCCATTGCTGCTCTAGGTTTCGTTTTAGGTCATCCCCATTCGAGTTTAGTTCGTCTAGAGCCTTAGTTTTTGGCATCCCCTATCCTTGCAATGCGGTGGTTCTCGGTACTTGCTGGGATTCTAACCCTTCTTGATCCTTCTCGGTATTCATCAGAACTTCTCTGGTACTCACCCGGTTCTATTTTTAAATTGCTTCACAGTTTACCTTCTCCGATGCTATTTCGGATCCGCACTCGACCTCTACCCGGTTCCCCATTTCGGTACTCACCAGTTCCCCATTTCGGTACTCTCAGGATCCTACCTTTTCAATAT
Source organism: Tetrastigma voinierianum (assembly GCA_016808115.1). Taxonomy (NCBI): domain Eukaryota; kingdom Viridiplantae; phylum Streptophyta; class Magnoliopsida; order Vitales; family Vitaceae; genus Tetrastigma; species Tetrastigma voinierianum. The sequence continues at coordinate 100,439 of JAEQBH010001339.1, forward strand.
ACCGGATTCTACGCTAGGTACTCACGATTCCCCATTTTCGGTACTCACCGGATTTTACCTTTAGGTACTCGCTTTAGATTCCCATTTACAGCCTCGCGGATTCCCCATTTCCGGTACTCTCCCGGATCCTACCTTTTCCAGTACTCACCCGGATTTTACCTTTCCGGTACTCACCCGGATTCCCCATTTCCGGTACTCACCCGGATTCCCCATTTCTGGTACTCACCCAGATTCCCCATTTCCGGTACTCACCCGGATTTTACATTTCTGGTACTCACCCAGATTCCCCATTTCCGGTACTCACCCGGATTTTACCTTTCCGGTACTCACCCGGATTCCCCATTTTCGGTACTCGCTGAAGATTTCTACCTTCAGGTACTCACCGGATTCCCCATTTAGTACTCCACCCAGTTTTACCAGCCCTCGATGCCTTTCCGGATCCTACCTTTTCGGTACTCACCGGATGTTACCTTCCGGTACTCGCCCGGATCATTTACGGTACTGCTTGAGATCCCACATTCCCGATACTTCGTCCGGATCCACATTTCGATGCTAACTGGATACCTTTTCAGTACTCACCGGATGTTACCTTCGTACTCGCGGATCCCATTTACGGTACTAGCGGATCCCACATTTCGGTATTTCGCGGATCGCATTTGGTACTGCGCCCGGATCCTACATTTACAGTACTAGCGAATCCCACATTTCCGGTACTCGCTTGGATCTTACACCCCAGGTACTCTACGAATGTTACCTTCGTGCTCGCGAGATCCCATTTAAATATTTTCGCCGGATCTCATTTAAGTACTCTTCAGTCCCACATTTCGGTACTCGCACGGATCTACGCGCCGGTACTCACCAGGATGTTACCTTCGGTACTCGCGAATCCACATTTGGTACTAGCGAATCCCACATTTAAATTTTCATGAATCCCCATTTCATTTTCGCTTCGGATCCTACCTTTTCCGGTACTCACCCGGATTTTACCTTTCGGTACTATCCCGGATCCTACCTTTTCCGGCATCGCCCCCGAATTTCATTATCTTTTCTGGTATTGTGCCCGGATCACTCATCTTCACAGGCATTGTGCCTAGTTTTCTTCAAGTCCTTCAATCGGAGTGACTCTGTTCCGTTAGTCTTCGATACTAAGTAAGGGGACAAAATTGTTGGTCATCTTGGTTCTTCACTAGAATTCATTTCACTCTTGCATCGCACGCCCTTAGCACCCACGATTCACTCGTTCATTCACTCTACTGAAGAGGGGCATATTTGTGAACCATAATTTGCCCCTCAACACTTGCATTTATCCTATAGATTGTCCACACTCACCCATACGTTCTCACTCTCTTACCATTAGGGCCCTTTTAGGTTTAATTACGTCTCACATCGGGTGGGTTTGTATATGTCCGTTGAGTGCGATATGTAGTTCACTTTAGAGTGTCATCATGGCTTATTTTTTTTAGTTATTGGCATCGTGCTATAGGAAGCAAGTGGGGCCCCCTCGAGGTTTTAGCTCAATCAAAGTTTATTAGAGTATGTCAAATTCAGAGCACTTGAGCTTGTTTCGATCATATCTCCCTTATCCGAACTCATAATTGTTCACTGTTTGTTTTGTTGGATTCCTTATTTTCCAAGGAGGTTTTTGATAAAATTTCATAATTTTTGTCAACCGTTTGACTAATCGGTTTGGCCCGGTTCATCGGGAACAATACGTATACAACCTTTGTTTTTAGGTGATTTTGTTGAGCACTCCTCCTTGTTTCGATCCTTATCTCCCTCATCGGACTTGGAATGGTGCACCGTTTTTGTTGGTCTCCTTATTATTCAGGAAACATTATATCAAAATTTCATAATTTTCCTCAACGGATGGACTAGTTCTTGGCTGGTTCAACCGGTTAGTCGAGACTAGCTTATTGTGGAGCGCTGTTTTTGTGATTTTGGAGCCCAAATCGTATATGGGTCAGGCCCATAGCTCAAGCTCGACCATGGGCAGTATTGTGGGTCCATTTGGGCCTTGGATTAAGACCATGCAGCCCACCATGAATCCATGTGGATATACTTGGTGGTGAAGCAAGGCCCAAAAATCTTAAAGTTCGGCTGCATGGAAAATAAGGAGAGAGTTAATGGGAGCTGTTTAGAGAGACTGATTAGGGCCCTTTCCAAAGCTTGAAGGTGGAAAACACCAGGTAGGTTCAGATGCTGAAGAGGTGAGAATCAGTATAAGAGGGGAGAAAGATCAAAGTGGAAGGATCTTGGAAGGGACATTTTAGGGCTGGCTTGCACGTTCTTGATTCGGCTTGGATGCTTAGCTTGGTTTCTTTTGCGCTTTGTGGAAGAGGTAGATATATACCCCTGGCTCCACTATATTCTTTAATAGACATTCTGATCCAAATTTGGGGGGTTTCTCCTCAACCATTTGAGCCGGTTTTCACTGGCTCATGCGTGAAAGCCGGTTCAACGGTTCTGCTGGGCGGTTTGGGTGGATTTGGATTATTTTGGTTGGTTCTCACTCATGAGTGAGAATCGATTACCGTTTATTTTTTAGATTCCTGACTCTTTTAAGAAGTTTTGACAAATTTTGAGAGCCTCTCAATGGTATGGACTGGTTGGAAACCAGATTAGTCAGTTCATTAGGTTAGGTTTGCAGGAATGGCAGTTTGGGGAGTTTAGTTTTGTTTTAGTTTGGTTCTCACTCATCCGAGCTGAGAATCAATCACCGTTATTACATTAGATTCTGACTCTTTTAAGAAGTTTCCTGAAAAAGTGCAGAACCTCTCTCAATGAGTATGGACTGGTTGGGAAACCAGATTAGTCGGTTCATTACGTTAGGTTTGCAGGAATGGCAGTTTGGGGAGTTTGGTTTGTTTTGGTTGGTTCTCACTCATCCGAGCTGAGAATCGACCACCGTTTATTTTTTTAGATTCCTGACTCTTTTAAGAAGTTTCTGACAAATTTTGAGAACCTCTCTCAATGGTATGGACTGGTTGGGAAACCATATTAGTCGGTTCATTAGGTTAGGTTTGCAGGAATGGCAGTTTGGGGAGTTTGGTTTGTTTTGGTTGGTTCTCACTCATCCGAGCTGAGAATCAATCACCGTTTATCTTGTTAGATTCCTGAATCTTTTAGGAGGGTTCTGAAAAATTTTGACAGCCTCTTGCAACCGGCTGAACTGGTTGGGACACCAGATTAGTCGGTTCAGCTGAGTCCCGATTGGCTGAAAGCAGTGATTCGGGTCTTTAGCGCCGTTTGTGTCGGTTCTCAGTCATTCGGAGTTGGTTTTCTAGTTGGTTTTTTTTTTTTCTGACTCCTTGAGGAAGGTTATGAAAAAATTTTAGAGCCTCTCTCAACCGGCTGAACTGGTTGGGAAGCCGGATTAGCCGGTTCCGCCGAATTGGTTCGCTGAAAGCGATATTTCGGGTCTTTAGCTGTTTGTGTCGGTTCTCAGTCATTCGGAGTTGGTTTTATACTTGATTTGTTTTTTGGTTATTACTCCTTGAGGAAGGTCTGAAAAATTTTAGAGCCTCTCCAGCGAGTCTGAAGCGGTTGAGAACGGATCGCCGGTTCATTGAATTCAGTTTGCTGGAATGGTAGTTTGGGTAGTTTACTTCGTTTGTGTTGGTTCTTGGTCATTCGGGTCGGGTGTATTCCGTTTCTCTTTAATTCTGACTTTCTAAGGAAGGTTCTGGTTACGAAATCTTTTCTCAACCATCTGGACTGGTTGGGAAGCCGAACCAACGGGTTCGTTGGGTTGGAGTTTAGGGCGGCCGGTTTAGGTACTTTGCTTTGTTTGTATTGGTTTTGGTCATTCGGGTTGGAATTGCACTCAAGTCTATTTATTAGATTCCTGAGTTTGTGAAGGATGTTTTGACAAAGTTTCAGAATTTTTCTCAATCGTTTCGTTTATTTGAAAACCGATTCAACAGGTTGTGCAAGGCGACTTCATTAAATTTATATTTTAGCATGTTTCAATCCCGAATCTATCATGGCGTGCTCTTAGTTACCCCAGGAAACCTGTAGGCTGCCTTTAGGGTCTGAGTTCAGTTTTGGTTTGAACAAAGTGAGGTAGTGGGCAATGTGGGATTGGTATGTATAGTTTGTGGGATTTTAAAGGGAATGTGTGCTAAAGTAAGCAAACCACTTACCTCCTTTCAGCCTGCTTCCTTTCTAGGATCCAATATTTGGTTTTAAATGCATGATGTATGATGTATTATTTTCCCTATCTATTCCTGCTATACATGGCTAGGGACCTCGGGTAGTGTAGTCGTTGGTATTTAGCCCATTCATATGCGTACACATGGTGTTTGGATTAGACATTTGTGATGCATTTGAGCTTTTAGTACGACCTCTTATGTAGCGCTTGGCTAGGGACCACGGTGTATGCTTTAATGTTGAGTAATGAATTTCACATGGATGCTTTGTGTTTGGTGTCATGCATGCTTGCTATGTTGTTGGCTAACCTTTGATGGCGTGGCCGGGGACCCGCAGTGCAGCGCCATTTGCCCAGTTTGAGTGTTTTTAAACATGCTAGATGCAGTGGGTTGATGCGATCTAAGTTGTATGTTTTAGCCTAAGGAAATTGTACGATCGTGACCCATATGTTCCATACCCGATTCACTAGTAGAGACCGAGTTAGGGCCTAGAGGGAATGCTACCTCGTATGAGGGGTACGCTTCCCGATAGGTATCGGCCCCGAGAACCAATCTGGTTTTCACCAGACCGCTTTTTCCATGCAGGTCATTGGGGTTTTTGTTCTTACTTGGTTTCCCTTTATAAAATAACAACAAAAAGTAAGTGGAGCTCAAGAAAAGCTGTCCTCCTCGAGGGCCAGTTTTAAGTCGAAAATCAATCCATTTTTCCTTCATTTAAAAAGCTGATCGGCCGGCGTCGTCCGGTTGTGGTCCACACCATCTTCAATCATTTGCTGGAGATCTTCTTTAGTAGTACCGGCGGAATTGAAGACGAATACTCTGCTCACACCCTGGCCAGAACAACTTCACAAATTATCAGTAGCATCACGGTGCAGATCATGCAAATGGTCGACCAAGATTAGCGCTGTAGATTGGAAGGGCCTCCGCAGATCGATAATCTTGAACACCCTGCGGTCGGAGCTGATACCTCCCTCCGTGGGGGCGGAGTGTCGTGAGGAGGGAATCACGATTGACAACATGCAGTCAGAGTGACCCCTCCCTACGCCCGGCCCAGGAGTGTACTTGGCCCTGTCGGCGCGGCGATTTTGCTCGGGAGGATGGACCACTTAGATGGCGGCAGGAGTCGGGGAAGCCTCTCTGAACTCCCGCTAAGATTGGCGTTTTCGAGCAGGAGGCTGGTCATTCAAACCCCATCTCGGGCGAACTGAGATGACAATGGCTGCACCTCCAAGCCCTCATCAGCGAGGCGGCCGGTCCGACCGCCCGGGGAGGCATGTGCAGCTTATGAGGCTAGCATCTCGCTTCCGCTTCCGCTTCCTCTTCTAAGCAGCAAAGTTGTGAATCCGTCCCGGACGTCCGTCCTGCTTCCTCTTTTTTCCTGGTACGGGAGCAATGGGATACAGAGGGACCCACATAATGAAATCCTCCGCCCCTGCTCTAGCAACTTTCTATCGCCTCAACGTCCCCTTCTTTTTCTCCGATGCTTGGGGGGCAGAGTAGGAGCTCTTTCGACGGGAGGACCGCTCGACGACCACCCCCTGCTTTACGGGCGGCAGAGGAGTAGGGCTAAAATTATTCTCACTAGCCCAGGATGGCGCGAGATGAATCTGGTCGCCAACTCCGACCGTAGCCTCGATCTCTGGTTCCCTTGCTGAGGACTAACTATCCAGGATTAAGTTCAAAAGGTCCGTAGTAACGAAGTGCTCGCCTTCCACAATTTCTAAGGGTAGAGGGCGCGGGATTATTGGGACACTGTAAGGAGTTAGGTGGTGGCTTAAATCATACAAGTTCTTCCACGCGATAAAAGGACTTCTTGATGCTGCTCACCTTTCGAAATTTCAATAACCTGCGGATTTTCGTAAAAGCTGGCTCTCCGCTGATGCACCGGTTGCCACTTTCGGCTTTTCTTACTTGTAAACAACCCACAATAATGAAACATATGTACATGAATGGGCATACGAAAAATACATCGGTGGCGAGGCCACGGTACACACTGGAAAAGACGCCAGATGGTTAACATCAAGCGGAAGGTCGGAGACACGGGGTCTCATCCAAGGTCCCTTGACCAAGGTCCCTTTCGGCTTGAGATCCTTTACCGCCTCACTCTTGGGCGAGTCAGGGAGTCCTATAACGAATTGCAACCAAGGGCTCTGGGCTGACATGGACATCCGACCAACTTGCGCTACCCTCATGGTATAAGCCAAAAAAACCTCCACCAATGAAAGATCAAGCTGGTAAAGAAGGTTCAACACACAACACCTAGTCAGAATCCGAATGACGTTTGGGTGAACAAGGGTAGGTGGCGCTCTGGTAAAGTGCAAGAATTGCTTGACCAAAGACAACCACGAGACGGCTCGACCGCTAATGGTGCTCTTGGAACACCGCGTGTAATCTCGCTGCGGTATTTTCAGTTGGGCCATCCTCTGACATGGCGTCAATGTCATCGAGAATTTCTAATAGGCCCTTAACTCCTCCGTAAACGAGGAGGAATGATCTGCTGTAGAGGTCCCCGGGTAGGCCCTCGCTTGCGACCTGCCTAGCTAATTGGAAGTCTCTTCTTGACCTCTCGCCATTCTCTACAAACGAGACAAACAAATAAGGGAAAGCGATAATCGCTGAAGCCATAATGCCAAAGCGGTAAAGCGAAACCATGCGAGAGACCACGAATGCAGGTGGGAGGTCGCCCGACCTAGCAGGCTCTAGGGATACCCCAGCTATCACGTCACGGGAAAGCGTCTGGAAACTTGTCGAAAATTAACGGACCTTGAGTGAAAACAGTGTTTACCTGTAAAATGGAAACTAAACAAATGATTCGTGCCACAGTAGGTGTATCGGAATCAACAAAATTTATATCCTGAAATCCTGCTTACGTGGCAAACTCACTGCGGTATAAGCGGCTCTAGGGGTCGAACACGGGGATGAGATTTCTTCTTACAAATGATTTGCGATGATTAAAATGGTGAATTTCAATTTAGTTTTTAAGGTGGTGATAAAAACAGTGGGATTTTAATGGTGGCCCAGGAAATAAGGCGAGGTAAAATAAGAAAAATAATAAAGGAGTCTCTTTGAAGTATCGGGATCTTGGGCTTAGGATCTAAGAGACAGGCTGAGGGTTTAGGGTCATTTCCTCGTGTTGGGGAGGGTGACTTATAGTCATCCCCCGAACCGGATCTTCATTTAGCTATAACACCTAACCCAAAATAATTATCCTTTTGAAAAATGGTATTCACTGAGCATCAGTGGTCACCGATAGTGAAAAATGAGTCTCCTTGACTCACATTACAATGGGTAATAAATGATAACCTAATGAACATCAGAGATCTAGTGATAAGCATCAAGTGAGCACTAAAGATTGCAAGTACTGACCATTCAACATGAATCGAAGGGATCCTAAACCGGTTAAAGGAGAACACGAGCCGGTGGCTACGTGAAAAACCGAGGACCTCCGGTAGCCTCGAGATCACGCACCGGCTTGGCCTTACCTTCAGGAGGAAGGGTTTTGGTCGATCATCCTCACGAGTTGTCATCCTCGAAGGGTGTTCCCAGAGTACGCCAATCTGCAGAAAATGAGAAAGGAATGAGAGAAGAGTAGAAGCGGGAGGAAATTTGGCTTCTCCGTCGATTTATTGATTAAATGAAAGTTTACATGCGGTGAGGCTTATATGCTTTCGAGAACAAGGGAAAATTACAAAAAAACCAAGATCGGAAGGTATTAGAAGGGATAAAATGGGAAGAAAAAAAAAATTGTAACAAAAACATGAAAGCGTAAAAAATAGGTGAACAGTGGTTGTAGGAGACATGAACAGTGCCCACATGATGAATAGTGCGCGTAGGAAGCATTCCTGCAGTGCTCCATTTTTCTTCACTTTTGCTTTTCTTTCCTTTTGGCTGCGTCCTTGGATTATTTTTAGGCATAGGATTATTTTTGTAAAATTTTGAAGACTAATGAAGCACATAAGCGAAGAAGAAGAAGAAGAAGAACCCGCAGAGAACACTGTACAAGCGAGACTGTTTGCGTTGCTGCGGAGGCTATAGACATTCAAATGAAAAATGGCCATCGGGGTTAGAAGCGCGGAAGAGGCGATCTTTCTTGGGACAGAATTTCCGGGGCGAACCGCACGTCGGATCACGCCCCCGCGGCGCCTACCCATGGTAGTTCTTGGCGTGAGCTCAACGCTTTGCACTCGGGCCGCGCGTGAAAGCGCGTGGAAGGGTTTGGCCGCGCGGATTTTGCGGACTTCCTCGCGGGCGTCGGCTTCTATGGAGTAACTCCGTTTGAGTGGCTTTACATTATGATGGCTTTGGCCGACTAGGGTTTCATTTTGTGTATTTAGAGTTTTGGGTTTTCCTTTGAATCTCTTCAATTTTTGGGTCTCCATGCCTAGGTAAATTGAACCCCGAATGGGCCGGGCTAGACCAAAGTGGGCGAGATTAATACTTGATGGCCTCAGTGTTATTGGGCTTGTGTTTTCTTTTCTTGGAAACCATGGATTGGGGCTTTTATATTTATTCATATATTATTTTTTTATTCATGGATGATTAAATTATGTTGGTAACATACTAGTTGTGATAACATGACATATAGACTAGGTGGTGCCATATTATCTTGCATCAATGATATACATGTGCATAATTAAATTTTGATTTTTTTTAAATCTAGATAAATATAATTATGAAAAATCCTTTAATTTTTGTGGGTCCAAATAATAAAATGGTCATGTGAAGCCCATCGGATAATCATGATAGGGTTTTTATTAATTGGACCTAAATAACCCCAAAAAATCTTAATTAGATTGACCGATCCACCATCGGCAACTCTTAGAGATTAAAGAATTTTTAAATTAAACAAGGATTCAAAAACCACGATAATTTATTAACCTTCCAACGAGGCTCTAATAATATTATTATGGGCCAAAAAGTTTGTATGAACAATGATTGAAATGAAAGTGTATTATCTAGGAAGGTTCTATCTAAGAAGATTGGGATGTAAGTAGTCACATAAGGCCCCCGATTTTTTTGGGACTACGACTTAGTTGGATATATTCATTTATGATCAGGATTTTAGTTTGTTATAAATGTCTTACCACCAAGTGAAGGCATTTGGCCGTCGGACTAAATTATTATTTACAATGGCAGCAAATATATTTTTTTGTTTTGGATTTACTAAATATATGTTTATTGTATAATATCTGATTAATATTAGTGTGCACAATGTATAAATTTTTTTTTCCAGAAAATGGCATCTTTCAACCCTCTAGCTATGATTTTGAATCAAAAACATTGGATGGAAATAACTTTGAAGATTGGAAAACGAACTTATACATGGATTACGGATTGCAAGAAAATCAAGTTTGTCCTGTATACGCAAGCCGTCTCCGGCTGGTGCTAATGATATAACAAAAAGCAGGAACATGTGACAGGAGAATGCAAACACTTCACTTGATTGTTATATTCTTGCGGTGTTGTGGAGTCGATTTGAGCTGACAAATAACCTCTGTGATGGAGTAAATGCTCTAGACTCTCGAGGAAAGGGGATGTTTGCTAGAAATCTATACGAGACAATTTGCTATCTTGATTTGATTAACACCGTGTGACTAGTGGGCGTGTAGGAAGGATCATTGTTTGGCGATGATTTCACATATCGATCGTGGAAGTGATGGAAGCGAAGCGAGAGATGAAGATAGATCTCGTCTTCGCGATCACTTCGCTAAACATTTCAATCGGTTAGAAGTCAATATGCATAAGATGGATCGACTCGAGTTCAATTGATGCATGAGCGAAGTCTTGAAACAGTCTCTCAAGAGCCGAATAATATCAATTTCACGGAGGGTTCACGATGACCTAAAGGGAAACACAGGGTGGAAAGCAGAGCGAAAAAGGCGGTGATACCGATTACCATCGGACGTAATGAAGAAGCTAGAAGGCAAGTGCTTCAGAATGCGGACCGAAGGACAGAGTAAATTGCCCAAAGGCCACCAAAAGCCAGGTAGCCGTTGAGGTTACTTGTTGAGGCTTGTTTAGTGGAGAATTTTAATGATAAATGGATCATTGATTCGGGAGCCACTAATCATGTTTGTTACTCTTTTAAATTAGGTTTCAAAAACATCGCCACGTCTAGTGAAGGACAAAGATACTTGAAACTTGGGAACGATGGAGGCTAATCTCCTGCCAAAGCGGGACCCGGTTGTTTTGGCTTTTGAGAATAATAGGACTTTATGTTTAGAAGATTGTTTATTTGCTTTCCACAAGTTTCAAGAGGAATTTGGTTTTACGTCGGTGTTTTAGTTGAACACGGTTTGACAGTACAGTTTAATTCCTCAGTTTCAATAAGAAGTAAATCTTCTTTTATTTGTTCCGGTGATCTTATGAATAATCTTTATTTTTTAAGTCCCTTGTCCTATGATATAAATGCCATTGAAATTGTTGAAAATGAACATAATCACCTTGCCAAGAAAAGGAAAGTATCAAATGAAACTTACCTTTGGCATTTGCGAATAGGTCATATTAATCCTAATAGGATACATGGTTTGGTGAAAAGTGGGATTTTAAATTCCCTAGCATTTGAACCTATACCAATATGTGAATCCTGTTTGGAAGGTAAAATGACTAAGAGGCCCTTCAAGGCCAAAGGATATCGCGCAACCAAACCGCTGGAATTGGTGCATACTGATGTATGCGGCCCAATGCGTGTTCAAGCCAGAGGTGGGTATGAGTATTTTGTCACTTTTACAGATGACTACTCAAGATATGGTTTTGTTTACCTAATGCGCCAAAAAGTCTGAAAGTTTTGATAAATTTCGAGAATATAAGGCTGAGGCAGAAAAGCAATTAGGTGTCCATATCAACGGCTTCTATCGTAGGGGCGGTGAATACCTATCACGGAGAGTTTAAGTTTTACTTAACTGAGGGATAGTTTCTGGCTTTGTCGGCCACGGAACGCCTCGAGCAGAATGGGTTGCGAAAAGAATGAACTCTCTAGACATGGTGAGATTGATGTAATTATTCATCTCTACATATCGTTTTGGGGATTTTCCTTGAAGCGCTACATACTTATTGAACTTGATTCCTTCTAAGTCAGTTTCTAAGACACCCACTGAATTGTGGAACGGGCGCAAGCCTAGTTTAAACCATATTCGTATTTGGGGTGCTCCGACGCATGTCTTGAGAAAGGAACCACATAAGTTGGAATCTCGTACTGAAGTATGTTTGTTTGTTGGATACTACTTTTTAAAAGGAGCGAGAGGTGGACTTTTTATAGTTCCTACGAGAAGAAAGTTATAGTGAGCACTAAGCATAAATTCTTAAAAGGAAGACTATGTAAGCAATTTCAAGCCCCGAGTAAGGTAATTCTTGAGGAGCTTGACACGACGCTCAAGAATCGCCTAAACCACACGAATTTGGACCTATTGTGTCATTGTTTCGGTGCGTGTTCACGGAGGAAAATGAAAATATACTTTCGAAAGGTGAACAAGCTTGAGTGGAACTAATAATAGTAGAACAATAGGTAGATATATATAAGTGGAACCAGAACGGCCAGAAAAATCAAATTCAAAATAGTCGAGGATCTTCTGCAGCAGGAACCACAACAACCGGTGGAGCTTAGGCGTAAGTGGGAGAAACGACCATACATAAGCCATCGAGATATCTCTTGTTGGGCGAATCACCAAGCTATGGCCATTGATGAGTAGGATCCGTAGAAATTACAAAGCCACTTGGAGGATGTTGAGTGTGCACGAGGCTCAAAGTCATGGACCGTGAGATGGCGTCTATGTATTCTAACTTAGTCTGGTCTCTTGTAAAGGCACCCAAAGGAGTAAAACCTATAGGGTGTAAGTGGATCTTTAAGAGAAAAAGACGACTAGATGGGAAGGTAGAAACCTTCAAAGCTAGATTGGTGGCAAAAGGTTATACCCAAAAAGAGGGGATAGATTATGAAGAAACCTTTTCCCTAGTAGCCATGCTTAAAAATCCATCGGATTCTTTTAATTGTCATTCTTGAGTCTAGATTAAGAGATGTGGCAGATGGATGTCAAAACAACATTTTTAAATGGCAGTTTAGAAGAGGATATCTACATGTAGCAACCAGAAGGGTTCATAGCTAAGAACAGGAAATACATGAGTATATCAGGTGCAAGGTCCATTTATGGACTAAAGCAGCTTGTCAGAACATGGAACATTGAGTTTGATCGAAGCCATAAATTTATACGATTTTGAGAAAGTCTGGTGAACCTTGTGTTTACAAAAGGATCCAAGGTACAAAGTAGTTTTTTCCTAGTCCTTCACGTAGATGACATTTTACTAATCGGAAGCGACATAGAGGTGTTATCAAGTGTAAAGGATAATTGCAAAAAACGATTTAATATGAAAGATTTGAAGAAGCCAATTATATTCTTGGAATCAAACTACGAGAAGACCCGAAGAATAAGGTGGCATTATCTCCAAGCTTTATATATAGATAAAATTCTAGCTAGGTTCGGCATGAAAATTCAAGAAGGGGACTTTGCCGCGCCCGGGCATGGAGTTCATCTTTCTAAGGAAGCGATCACGAAAACTCTTGAAATGAAAGAGCATTATGAGTAGGATGCCTTTGGCGGCGATGGAGGTAGTCTCATGTAATGTGATGTTATGTACCCGGGGCCCGGATATGCGCTACCTTGATGGGAATAGTTAATTCGGTATCAATCTGATCCAGGAGAAGAACATTGGATTACAGTGAAGCATATTCACCGAATATCTAAGGAGAACGAGATTATATGCTAGTATATTCTAGTGGGAGTCTGGAAACTATTGGTTATACAGACTCAGATTTCTAAGGGGATATTGATTCAAGAAAATCCACTTATGGATATGTGTTTACACTAAATGGTGGAGCCATTTGTTGGAGGAGTGTCAAACAAACTGCGTTTCGACTCCTGGCCAGGCGAGAGTATGTGGCGCCGACGGTGAAAAACACGGTATGGTTGAAGAAGTTCATATGGATCTTCAGAAGTGATACCGGTGCGGTCGACCCATTACCCTTTATTGTGATAATAGTGGGTGTAGCACGGTCCAGGAATCAGTATCCGCGAGAAGCGAGAAACACATAGAGAGAAAGTACCATTTGATTCGCGATATCATCGAGAGAGGAGATACAGTGGTTACTAAAATAGCATCAGAGGAAAATTTAGCAGACCCATTTACAAAGACACTACCTGTTCGAGTTTTCGAGAAACATGTAGATTATATAGGTGTTAAGAGTCTACCAGACTTGTTTTAAGGCAAGTGGGAGTTTATTTGTGTTTTTAGAAACAAAGGCGGATGTGTTATTATATTTTATGAGTATAATTTTAATACAATAATAGGTATTCTTCATATTATTGTGCACACTGATATTTTGCGTATAAGGTCCGGATTAATTGTATAGTATATGATCATATGAATACGTTCATAGAAGACATGATCATAGGTTCTCGTAATTAATGAATAAGATCACAGCCATTAAACAAAGTTGGGTGCTTTATTTAGACTGCAATATTTTATGAAATAATGCAATGTATTATTATAAAATATTGGTGCAAATTATGCTTGCATTGATAGGATCAAAAGTGAGATTTATTTAAAGTTAAATTTACGTAAGGGAAATAAATCTCAAGCAATATTTCGTTATTATTCTTCTCTCAATTATGAGTTTATTATAAATAGGTATTTAAATGATTATTGTTCTTTGAGTTGTCAATAAGTGAAGTGTATTTGAGCGACCCATTATCTTGATGATTTGGGAGCAAGATTATTAATTCATTATTTATGAAATAAACAATATGGAATTTGTATGAAATATCCTCTTAATATGTTTCGGTACTTAGATGTTATGGGGGAATCCTTGCCGATTACTGTTTTATCCATTAGAGAAGCGATAAATCAAGAGAATAAATAATTGATTGATTGATAGAAAATCTTATCAATTAATTATTGATATTTTACAAGAAAATAATATTAATATTTAATATTATTATTAATCTCGGAGTTCAGTGCAGGCTTTTAGTGGAATAGCACCGGGATTAGATAATTGCAGCAATTGTCGGGGCCCTTGATTAATGATAGCAAGTAGGATCAAACTAGCTCGGGATAAATGGTGGAGCATGATATCATAGTTTCTGAAAAATGCATTTTTTTAGAGAAAGTGGGGGTGTTGGATTTTTACCTATCTAAGAAGCAAGTCCAAGTTGTTTAAAACACTAAATGGGTTCACACATGGACTTGGGCCCTAAGGTGTGGAGGCCCAAATGGCTATTAAGAATTCTAGGGTTTGTACTCTATAAATAGAGTAAGATAATACAACCCTAGATTGGAATCTGAATTAGTTTTAGAGAATAGCCAGAGAAAAGAAATCATTTCTTAGTGATTCAAACGCCCACACGCTGCTCCATCACCTCGAGGATAGTTTGGAAGATCTACGGTTCTTGTGTGCATACTTCTCTGCAAATCCACAAGATACCATCTGACTGGTTATATTAGTTTAGTAATTAAATTGAATATTTTAAATCACATGATGATTCTTGCTTCCGCTGATTATTCCTACACCCAGTTCCATGTTCCCAGTTCCTAGTTCCCAATTCCTAGTTCCCACCCACGTTTGAAAGTTGAAACCTTACGTCCGTACCCTCCCATCCTTTTATTATTATTATTATTAGTTTTTCCTTTCCATAACTTCTCCTTACTCCACGTTCTCCTCCACCGCATGATCCACGAAACTCCTTCGTATTTTTCCTCATTTTTTATTTGATAATTTAGGCACAATGAGCGGCACATTCCTCTTTCGCACATTTTTTTCATCTTCATTCTCTGTTTGCTTGCTGAGAATTTGTAGGAATTCTAGGAAGCCATGGAACCTTTCTTTGAGTTGTTGATTTGCAAGAACGAAACCATGAAACCTTTCTCTGAGTCGATTTGCAGGAACGAAATGGTGTTTGGCCGTTTGAGTTCCAGACGAAATCCCACGGAAATTTTTTGGAAATCTCATTGAAAAAATCCCATCTGATACAATTTCGTACCGTGGGTACCATGGGCTTTGATTCTCCGTCGACGGACCACGGCCCGGACTTCTGGGTCGATGGCCCGGTGAGATCTGAGGCCCCGAAAATGAAGCCTACGAGGCGGTCGGTTAGATCATCTCCATTTACAAGCCAAGCCCAAACATACTTGGCCAGTCGGACGGGAGGCATAAGGCCTAAACGCAATCTTTCTTAGCCGGTTACCACCTTTAAGAAAGCAGCCGGTTGTCCTCCCTTAGCTTACACAAATAACCACCCATGAATGGCACATGTAACCTTCTCGATGGCGGTCAAACACAGAAGATAAGGGCAGTTTGGCTATATAAAGGGAAGAACAGGTCATGAAACACGAACAAAGCACCACCTTCCCCTTCCGTTTCGAAAGGGAATCGCCTACTTCCCATGTAAAGCGGACCAGACGGCCACTCCCACGAATAAAAAGGAGAGGGGATGACCTTTCATGAAGGTAAGAGATTCTTGACTGAAAATACAGATGGCTCTCTCTCTCTTGAGATTAGAGGTCTAACTTTGGCATCAGAGAGGTGATTTTTACCACTCTCTTTTATTTTCGCAGTGCTTGTAGGAGCTAGTTGATGCTCCGACATTCCCGATGATTCGAGAAATTCGAGACTACAATTGGCGCCGTTTGTGGGAACGACCAAGCAAAAAAGCTCATCGGCGATTCGCGAGGGCTTGGTTGCATCCACTTTCAATTGATCACCTATCCCCTGAAGCTTTAGGTAGCGGATTCCGATCCAACCCACCGAGGCTGTTGGATCCCATCGTCGCGACCAATGACCCGGCCGGGTAGTCCCTCAGACCAGTTCCTTGGCAGCGCCCGGGATCTGGTGAAGCGGGGAGGAGAAGGCGGACGAGATGGCGAGCTGGCGTGCGTCATGGCGACGGGAAAGCGACCACCTACGGACTCACCTAGAGGTGAGCGAGGCGAGATAATGAGGGGTGGCCGCCCATCACCCTCGGTCAGCCAGGAAACAAAGATGAGGAACTATCCGGTCGAGAAGACAGCGGCATTCATGACTGGATGACGAGTTATCTTCCAGCAGCTCCCCGCTTCCCAATGCTCTACCCCCAAAGAATAATGTGGAGGCCGAGTCTAGAAAGAGGCCCCCGTGACGTTCTAGCTAGTACGTTAGCGGCATGCCTTCGTCAGGTACGGAGGGAATTTAGTAGAGAGAGGCATCAGATGGAACGCACCCCTAAACACATACCTGTGTGGCTAGGAGGCGTCGCACCACCACTTCCCTTTGAATATCCGGCCTTAAGAACGGCATCCATCCCGTTTATGCCTGTACCTACCACTGTTCGGGGACCTCAGGACATGTTGTCATCCCCATTAGGGCAGCATATCAGTTATGAACCACCCCATGGCTTTACCATACCACCGTTCGCCATGTTTGATGGCTCCTCTGACCCGCACGACCATATGATGCACTTCAACCAGGCGATGATCCTCATCACAGGGAATGATCGTCTTCTGTGCAAGGTATTCCCTGCCAACCTAAAAGACCCGCTCTGGCCCGGTTCCATAAACTCCTGAGAGGATCCATAAATTCGTTCGATGAGTTGTGGTGCGCGCCGTTCAAACACTTATGCTTTCGGTCGACAAAAGAAACATCGGCTCAACGCAAACCATCGCAAAGCGGGAAGGCGAGTCTGCTCAGAGACTTCACCAGGAGATTCGGACAGGTTGTCCAACAAATCAACGCATACAGTATGGACGCGGTCCTTTAAAACTTTCAACGAAGCTTTGGACCAACTACCCTTTCTTAGGTCGCTATCCTTTGGACCGCCTCCTAACAATGGAAAGAGCGTATAGCCGGGGGACGGTACTCCTACGTGGGAAGACAATGTCGACGACCTCCCAAAGCCGGTGATGATTACCGCCCGGAGACGCAAGTAGACGAAGGGGTGCGAGCAAAGGGGAACGGGCCAAGGACGGGCGTTCTGGGAACAATCGAAAGGAAGAGGAACCTCACTGGTTCTCCGCGAACATCCCAGACAACGAGACTCCTCCCTTATCGGAACCACCACGACTTGGTGGCCTCCGCAGGTCGATCGGATCGAGCAACGATCGATCTCTAAGGTCTGATACCACCAAGGACCACGGGCATGAGAGGTAACGGTCTTAATCGAACTCGGAATTCCCCAGTGGAAAAACTAATCCGAGCTGGTCACCTCAGAGGATATCTCCGGGATTCGCCTCATCCAATAAAAGCCGCACCAATAATTGAGAGAATAGTAGCCCGTTCAGAGCTCTCGTCCTAGCCTCGACCTACCATCAATTGCATATTGGGAGGCCCATTACTGACACATGCAGTCTAGTTGGCCAAGGGAAAAGGCTGGCTGCGAGTAGGCCTGATTCGAGCCGGGTGAACACCATCGGTACCCGGATAATAGAAACATGTAGGTGTATTTATATTCTTTCCTCCCATTAACCCGTACAAGGTTATCACCCCACACCACGATGCAATTGTCCTTACCTTATGTATTAACAATTTTGATGTACACAGAGTACTCGTTGACCTAGGCAGCGCTGCCAACTTGTTGCAACTTCCAGCCTTCAGATAGATGCAAGTGTCGCTTGACAAGCTCAGCTTAGCCGGTAGAATCTTGTCCGGGTTTAATAGAGAAACTACACTGACCGTGGGTGATATTGCTCTCCATGTTAAGGCGGGGCGGTCGCTCCCAGCCGAGTCTTATTCTCGGTGGTGAAGACTTGGGGCCATCTGATGATATCGTTGGTCGGGCTGGTACTTGCGCTATGAAGCGGTGTCCTTAACCTACCATCAAACGATTAGTTACCTAACCAGTGTCGGATAGATTGACCTCTTGAGCAGCTAGTTAGCAGCTTGCCAATGCTATTAGCTGTTAGTATAGGATCATGAGAAGGTCACCACGAGCCCGACCTTTGTGCAGAGCCCACGATCCGCTGGGAATGCGTCACGAGTTCGTCGCACGGGCAACGGGAGGACCGAGAGGGAACAATTAGCTATGGATCCCCTGGAATCATTACTCCTAGGCAGACCGGGTAAGCACATGTATGTCAGCTCCCTCTTGTCAGAGGAGGAAAAAGAACAGTTATGGCAGGTTTTGCTTGATAATATTGATGTATTTGCCTTATTACTTCGGACATGACCTGCATCGACCCAGCATGCTTCACGAACTAAATCTCCTTTGTATGCGAGACGATCAAGTGCCGGACAGTGGACAAGAGTAGGCATTTCCACCGGTGCCATCGGATCATTGGTGGTAGACAACCTTGAAGCGCGGGATTCATCAAGGAAGTCAAATACCTCGAATGGTTGGCTAATGCAGATGATCTGCGAAAAAGGTGGTAAGTGGAGTATCGTGGACTATGTGATCCTGATAGCGGCTTGCCCCAAAGGCCGGCTTCAGCTATCTCTCATAGACCCGGTTGTTGAGCATCATGCGGGCGTGGGATCTTTATTGTTCTGAGCCATGCTCTCGGGTTACCATCGAATCCACACACATATACTCATGCAGACGTAGAAAACGACCTTCATCACCCTACACGAACTTTTTTGTTATAACGTAATGCCGTTTGGGTTAAAGAATGTCAGGGCTAAGTATTAGAGACTAGTGACCAAAATGTTCAAACCGCTATTGGGTAAAACCATGGAGGTATATATTGATGACATGCTGGTGAAATCCAACTGGCATGGGAATCACGTTACACACACATAAGAAGCCTTTGGATTTTCTCGAGGGCCATCGACATGAAACTCAACCCCTTAAAGAGTGTGCCTTCGAGGTCGGTGTCGAAATTTGGTTCTTGGGCTTCATGGTAACCTGAAGAGGGATAAGCAAACCACACACATCTGCAAAAGGCTATCCTAGACTCACCGGTCAGTGAAAGGGTACAGCAGTGCCTTCAGGGCAATTCATTTCCGGTTCTGGTAGTTTAAAACCATTCTTTGCGCTACCCATAGGAAATTGGCCGGGCCAGATGGAATGAAGAGTGTGATCAGGCCTTAGTAGACATCAAACGCTATCTGGTGGAACCCCCTATACTCGTTAGGCCCCAAGCCGGTGAGACGCTCTTCATATATTTAGCAATTTCAGATGTTGCAGTAAGTGCATCCTTGTTCAAAGATTGTGAGGATAGAAGCCAAAGACCAGTGTTCTTCTTCAGCAAGTCCTTAGCCAACGCATAAACTAGATACACCCACCTCGAACAGGTTGCTTTAGCTCTCCAGATGGCAGCCAAGAAGCTTCGCCCATACTTTCAAGCACACCCCATTATGGTGTTGACCAACCTTCCCCTTCGAAGCACTATACACAAGCCTGACTTATCCGGGAGAATGACCCGGTGGGCAATTGAACTAAGTGAATACGATATTCATATAAGCTAAAGTTAGCTAAGAAGGCAGATCTTGACCAACTTCCTAAGCGAAATCTTGACTGAAACACAATCTACGTAGCAGAGGGACCCGACCGGGTTTCCTTTTCCTAACCCGAGGGACCCTCCCAGCACTCCTACGGATTCGAAAAAAAAACCTTTCATTTCTTTTAAACCTTTTTAAAAGTGAATCCGTGGAGCGAACCCTTTTATATAGTTGCGTTTTCCATTAAAATCTTATGGTATGGTGAGACCAAAAATTTTTCTTTTAAACATTAAACCCTTTTTTATGCGCTTAAACAATTTATAGAAAATCGGGGCGAGCGTACCCAATTTACAACACACAATAATAAAACAATTTTAATTTACTCCACATCCAACAATGGGACATCAAGTCCACCACAACAATTTCAAATCAAACTTTAAAATCATTTTCTGAATACTATAGATATATAAAGAAATTTTTTTCTATAGCAGATTGGGCTCAGTCGAAGTACACTTGGCCAGCTCACATTACCTCTACCAAACCAGGAGGATCAAAGCTCTCGTAGTTCATTTCTCTTTAAAACTTATATATCACAAAGAAAGGGTGTACAAGTAGTTATTTACAACAAAACTTATACATTTCAAAAGATGGTCGTCAGCGAGGCGAAGTGTCCTTTGGCAGGAGGACTCTCAGGCGCAAGTCGATCCTGCGCCCCGAAAACATTTATAAAACATTTGGAAAAAGGTGAGCTAAATGAGCTCAGTGAGAGTACAATTCATAGGAAAATAATGTTTTCAAATACAATGTGTAAAACAATTGTATAAACATATCATTTCAATAAACATTTACTTTACTTTCTTTTCCATATAGTTCAAATACAATGTGTAAAACAATTGTATAAACATATTATTTCAATAAACATGTACTTTACTTTCTTTTCCATGTAGTTCAAATACAATGTGTAAAACAATTATATAAACATATCATTTTAATAAACATTTACTTTACTTTTTTTTCCTTTTAGTTTGAATACAATGTGTAAAACAATTGTATAAACATAACATTTCAATAAACATGCACTTTACTTTCTTTTCCATGTGGTTCAAATACAATATTAATAAAAACAGTAATTGTATGACATATAATTTCAATAACATTTACTTTACTTTCTTTTCCTTTTGAATCAAGTCCATATCCGAATGAGACAGCTATCGATTAACCACGTGTGTGAAGAACCTACGAGGAAAGCAGTCTTACGATCATAGATGGCCCAAGGAACCTCGATAAATCGTGTCTTTCTTTTAAATACCATTGCACTATGGAATAAATCACATTATGCGTTGGTAATCTTTTCGTACTTTTCACGTGCATGGCAATATGCATCACTCTTTCCTTCCCTCTATAAAAAAATCTTATCCCTTTCCCATGTACCATGCACACGTAAAGTACTTTAGTCAAATTTCCTTTAACTTTATCTTTGTAACATAGGGTAACCATGGATTCAAACATTTTTCATATATATATATATATATATATATATATATATATATATATATATATATATATATATAGAATATATGTTCATAAGCATTTCATTTAATATGGAAACCATAAATCATACTTTATAAAACTATGGAAACTATAATCATTTCCATATTTTGTCAATACATGCTTTATAAAACTATGGAAACCATAATCATTTCATATTTTCTCAACATAATTTAAAGTCAAAGAAAACCACATTTCCTTTTCATTTGAACATTTATAACATAAATATGAAAAACATATACATTGGTAAACATTAATATATATATATATATATATATATATATATATATATATATATATATATATTCATAAACTTTTACATTTTCCCTACGCATAGTTATTTAAGCCCTTTTTCCTCCTTTAGGCTTTCCACCTCCATCTTTGTCCTTAATCACTTTCCTCCTACAAGTCGCATTATCCATAACACATCCATACCTTAATCATGTTCAATTAAAACCATATGCTTTCGGCAACCCTTAAGCATTTAATCACTTTCAATTGATTAAAAATCAGGTGAACTCAACCTCTTTTGTTTCTCATGCTTTTATTTATGCTAACTCATGGCAATTACTACCCCATCTGATAGCCCACAACATGCCATGAAATGGTCGCGGCAAAACAGGCTATTCATCAACATAACCAAGCCTTTTTGTACACTTAAAAAGGAATAAACATCGAAATTACTCAACCACGTTCTGATCATCCCTGTCCTCCATAGACATATGGCTGGAATCTTGACTCAATGGGCTTTCCATAGAGTCTAAGAACACCCAAAAAGGAGTTCGGACAAAGAAGTTATGGCCTTCAGAAATTGGGGGCCATGACCATTGTGTCCCACCCGAGAATTAGTGTTCTGGTGCACTTTGAATGAATTTATGAGTCCCAAAGTATCAGAATTTGGATATACCTATTTCATGAAGATATGTTCTCCTATCAGTCTAGTTTATCCATTAATTAAAATCACTTAATTCGGATAAGTGATGGCCAAGTTACGGCCAAAATACAGTCATGGGGTCGAAGAGAAAAACTTGACAGCATCTCCCTTGGACACACACATGCCCTTAGACAGAAATTAACCCGAGTATGAGAAAAACCCTACCTCAAATAGAGTGGTTTCCAAGGACACCGCCTTTTCTCGGTTTTCATGAAAACCCAAACTTTGAACCTTTGTGAAATCTTGTGATTCAGATTTGCCTGCGTAGCTCTCGTTGCAGAGAGGCGACTTTAGCTCTTGACTAACGAGATCGGAGCCGACGAAAACTCGTGAATCAAAGAGAGAAGATTGCTTTTCTCTCTCTCTCTCTCTCTTTCTCTCTCTCTCTCTCTCTCTCTCTTACGGTTTGGTCTTAGACCAAATGAGACATTTTGATATTTTAGATTTTTTTAGGCTATTTATAGTGTGGACATGTGGCTCACGTCACGCCACGTGTCACTCTTCTTCGGTTCCGTTCTCGCCCCAAAATAATTTATTTAGTCCTGGTTTCAGTTTCATCTATCTTAAATGGACATTCTTTAAATATTTGATATTTTTCGGGATTTTTCTAAAAATCTCATTGCCCTGCAGGTCACGCTCGGCCTTAGTTGTAGTGGTGAAAATCCGTCTCGAATTCAACGAAATTCACCTGGGTGACTAGATTTCGCGAGACGAATTCAACGGTGAAGTCCATTTCATCATTCGAGATCTAGAAAATTTTCAGATTTTTTCGTGGCAAATTACCGTTTTGTTTTTTTTTCAGAAAAATTGCATTTTCACCCCTTAAAATAATTTCGTTTTTATCTGTTTCAGTTCCTTTACACTCAATACCTTATTCTGAACATTTTCAATTCTTCAGGACTCATTTTTCAAAAATTACTATTCATTTGACCGTTTCCAATCAAATACATACTTATCGAAAACGAAATTTACTATTCATTGAAACCTTAAATTTAGGGTCTTACAATTCACCCCTCATAAAAATTTCATCCTCGAAATTTAATTTTCATACTTGATTAAAACAGGTGTGGGTACTGAGTCTGTATCTGATCTTCACGTTCCCATGTTGCTTATACCTGGCGTGATGTCCCGCACGGCACCTTCACTAAAGGAATTACTTTGTTCCGAAGAACTGATCCTTTCGATCAACAATCTGAACCGGTCTTTCTTCATAAGTCAAGTCTTCTTTCAATTCAACCGGTTGATCTCTTAACACATGTGAAGGATGCGCCTTATCCACTTCAGAAAGCATGAAACATGAAAGACATCCGTAATAATTACATGTGGTCGGGTAACAACACTATTGTCCTTCCTCCCAATTCTTTCCACAATCTCTTAAGGTCCCATATAGCGGGGACTTAACTTCCCACCTCTTTCCAGTCATGACACCCTTTCCAGAGGTGATATCCTCGAAATACCTAATCCCCACACACAGAAATTCTAGGTCTCTTGGTTATCGGCATAACTTTTATGTCGATATTGTGCTATTTTTAATCTATCCCTAATAACCATAACATTATCTGTCATGACCTGAATAATTTCTGGACCTAACAATTTTCTCTCACCTACCTCATCCCAACATAATGGAGTTCTACACTTCCTTCCATATAAGGCCTCGTAAGGCGCCATTTCAATGCTTGATTGATAACTATTGTTCTAAGCAAACTCCGTGGTTGGTAGATGTCTATCCAACTTCGCTAAGCTCTAACACACAAGCCCTGAGCATATCTTCCAATGTCTGTATGGTTCTTTCATATTGGCCATCCGTTTGAGGATGGAAAGCCGTACTGAAATGTAATCTAGTACCTAAAGCTCTCTATAAGCTGGGCTAGAATCGTTAAGTAAACCGTGGATCTCTGTCTGATACTATCTATACCTACGTACCGTGAATTCGTACAATCTCTTTCACATATAACTCGACCAACTTCTCAACTAAGTCACTGTTTTTCATAGGTAGGAAATGGACTGATTTCATCAATCTATCAACAATCACCCATATTGCATCATAACCACTCTGGCAACGCGGAAGTCCTACCACAAAATCCATCGTGATTCTCTCCCATTTCCACTAAGGGATCGGAAGAGACTGTAAGAGCCCTGCAGGTTTTTGATGCTCTGCCTTAACTTGTAGACAAATGAGACATCTGGAGACAAACTCTGCAACATCTTTCTTCATACCCCTCCATCAATAATGTTCTCTCAAGGTATGATACATTTTAGTGCTTCCCGGATGCATCGCATATGCAGAAGAGAGAGCCTCTTCCATAATTTCTTTCTTTAATCCTCCCACATTCGGTACACATAACCTATGACCCATCATCACTGTACCATCTGCCCGTCTTTGAAATCCTTGGTACGCCAGACCGGCTTCCACTGTTCCAACAATCACAGTCGGATCTTAGTGCGTAGCTTCATATCTGTCTATC
The DNA here is from genome assembly GCA_016808115.1 of Tetrastigma voinierianum. Classification (NCBI taxonomy): domain Eukaryota; kingdom Viridiplantae; phylum Streptophyta; class Magnoliopsida; order Vitales; family Vitaceae; genus Tetrastigma; species Tetrastigma voinierianum. The sequence goes on from JAEQBH010001339.1 coordinate 124,931, forward strand.
AGTACAAGACGAACATGAAATGTAGCTAGTAAAACTCTAGTATTAGTCAACTCTAGTCTCACACCTAAAGACCTATATTCCATAAGTCTAGGGAGGTACACAACCTTTAGGTGAGATATGGAACCCGTAGGTTTCCTACTGAGAGCATCATTAGCTTTTCCCGGATGGTACTCGATAGTGCACTTATAATCCTTAATGAGCTCAACCCATCTCCTCTGTCTAATATTTAACTCCTTCTGTGTGAATAAATACTGCAGACTCTTGTGATCTATAAAAATTCTTCATGGAACCCCATATAAGTAATGCCTCCATATCCGTAGAGCAAAGACTACAACAGCCAGCTCTAGGTTGTGTGTTGGATAATTCTGTTCATGCTTCTTCAATTGTCTCGAAGCATATGCTATCACATTTTCATGTTGCGTTAACACACGCCCTAAGCCTTGCACGGAAGCATCCGCAGTACATTGTATCCATCTTTGCCACTAGCGAAGTGTAAGGCGGGGTTGAGGTTAATTTATGTTTTAGTTCATCGAAGCTTTGCTGACATGCCTCTGACCATACAAAATTTTCCTCTTTCCTTATCAATTTAGTCAAAGGAGCAGCTAACTTTGAAAAACCCTCAACAAATTTTCGATAGTACCACCTTGAGCCATCAAAACTTACCGTATCTCTTGTCACATTCGTAGGTGGTTTCTAGTTCTGGTGCCTCAATATTTTGAGGGATCAGCAAAACCCCCTCTCTTTGAAAATCACATGTCCTAGAAGGTAACCTTGTCTAACCCGGAAATTGTCATTGGTGCCTAAGTGATTTTCCCTCATAATCTGTAAAACAACTCTTAGATGCTCCTCATGATCTTCCTTACTACCTGAATAGATCAAAATGTCATCAATGAATACTATAACAAACTGATCTAAATAAGGATGAAAGATCCTATTCATAAGATCCATAAAAGTAGCTGGGGCATTAGTTAGTCCAAATGGCATGACTAAGAACTCGTAATGCCCATACCATGTTCTAAAAGCTGTCTTGGGAACATCCTCTGACCGGATCTTTAATTGATGGTAACTGGCCTCGGATAATTTTCAATACCTCGCTCCACGTAATTTATAAAAAGATCATCCACTCACAGTGAGTGAGTATTGAGATTTAAATGTGTCACTTTATTCGACTCTCTGTGTCCGATACACAATCTCATACTTCCATCCTTTTCTTCTGTGAAGCTGCGCGCTCCCCCAAGGCGAGAAGTCTCATTTGACAAAACCCTTATTCTAAGCTCCTCTATCGTACTTTCAATTCTTTCAACTGGAAGAGCCATCTGTAAGTGTAGAGATTGAGTTCTGTCGAGAAATTTAATTGATCGAAAATCCAATCTCTCATCTAGAGGTATACAGAAGATCCTCACAGAAATACATCCAGGAGGAGATTCTCGTCCTCTGGAATATCTTCCAGTTGACTACCATTATCCCTCACCTCAATGGCATAAGCTAGGTGCCCCTAATATGACTTCCGGAGCATCTTACTAGCCTTCATAGCTTTCTTAATACTGTTAGGTAGTATCTTCCGTAACCCATAGAACACAACCTCTGTCTCCCTTGGCATGCATAACCTAACCTCTTTTCTATAACAATCCACTGTAGCATGATGTCTAGATAGCCAATCCATGCCTAATATAACATCAAAGTCATGGATATCTAATAATATAAGTCTTATTAGAAACTCTGGCCTCCGATAATCACCACGATATCCCGGATAAACACTCCTCTGCTATCCATGAATCCCACGTAGGAAGATACCACTATCTTTGCGGTCTATGGTGAGACTCCATTAACATTTGAAATAAACCCCATAAGAAATAAAAAGAATGTGTGGCTCAAGGTCTATAAAATATAGCATCATGGTTAAATCTTGAGAATTATACCTCACCTAACCTCCAGGGGCTTAGGTATTAGCATCTATTTGGTACCCATAAATGTCTGGCACGAGGTTATGGGTGACTGGGAGGTCCTGGGTGTGACCTCTACTGGCTGGTTCACCCCAGTCCTCTTGGAAGGAGTAGAACCTCTACCGGGTGCCCTTCTTTGATCTTGACCTCTACCAGCTGAAAATGGACTCTATACTGGTGCCACTATAGCTGTCCCACTCCCGAAGGCTAAATGTGGGCATTCCTTTGCAAAATGTCCTGACTATCCACATCTGTAACAAACATCGGTACCCCATCTGCATTCCCCTCTGTGAAACCTCCCACACTTATTGCATTGCTGTCTTGGGGTCGAAAAGTTCAGTGGTGGTTTGCGAACTATTTGGATTCTTGCCTCGACACCGTCTTACCACACACTTATGGTGTTTTTCCTCCTTCTTTGACTTTTACTAGATCACCACCTGAGTCAAAGTAGATCCATCTCTCTTTGGCCCTTACGAACCCTATGCAATCTGAGGAGTTAATCCTAAACTCCTCTCTATCCTGATGACAGCCTTAACCACCTGTCCATATTAAGTATGAGAGATTGACGCCAAAATGCTCTTGACCTCTTTTCTCAGACCCACTACAAACCTCTTACTTTTACGTATACCATTAGTCCTGAAATAGAGAACATGTCATATGATTCGAGAACATTTTTAATCTGTCATTTGACATGGTCCCTTGCTCGAGCTTGAAAAATTCTTCAATTTTTTTGATCTTTATAGACCGTAGGGTAGAATTTCTCTAGAAACTCCTCTTGAAATTGTGTCCAGGACACCCCCTCTGGAAACCGTCTTTGTATTGCCTTCCACGATGAAGTCTTTAATAATACCAGCGGGAAAGCCTTCGAGAATATGTCGTAATCGCTCATCGAAGCATCCCATAACATTGAACACCCTCTCATTACCCTCTAGCCACGACCATGCCTTTTCAGGATCCCCTATTCCGTCATAATTTCTTGCCCTTAATTTCCTTGCCCTCTCAATGGACCTTTGTCGGCTCCACGCAGGCGCGAAATCTTAATGGTAAAATATGAGCCATCACGATCAGCGGTATATTAACTCCCACTTGGCTCTAGAGAGCATTGATGGTCTTGCCTGTGGCTGCAGCGAAGGAACGAGGAGGTGGAATAAGACATTAACAGACTCATCATCTGTTGTCAGTTGGAGAAGACAACTTTTCACGAAACTCTCCTCTTGAATTTTTGGACGGCTCGGCAATAGCATTTTTCTATAACATTTAAACATATCATATGTTGCATAAAGTTCATACTTGACATTTAAATTATTAAAATAACTTCGTGCCTTTAAATAAAACATTAAATCATTTTAGGACGTAGAGCTTTTCAAACCACCAAAACATTTCAATCTTAGGCTCCCCAATACCACGTTGAAGAGACCCGGCAGGGACTCCTTTTTCCTAACGGGGCCTCGACATTCCCTCTCTTGATTCGAAAAAAACCTTTCATTTCTTTTAAGCCTTTTTAAGAGGTAGATCCAGATGGAACGAACCCATTTATACAGTTGTGTTTTCCATTAAAATCTTATGAAACATGGTGGAGACCGTTTTTCTTTTTTAAACATTAAACCCTTTTATACGCTTAAACATTTTATAGAAAAATTGGTAGAGTACATTATTAATAGTGCTCTAGGCCTATTGTATGGACATAGTATTTGACTATTTATGAGGAATTTATTATTATGATGATTTATTTTATTATATATAATGTCCTTGAATAATATTATTAATTATTCTAAATGTCCCTAATGAGTTATTGTAGAGAATATGACTGAATTAAGATGATATAAAGTTTGTTGATATTCATGGGATGAATATGTGTATGAGATACAAATCAAATTTATACTATCTATTTATTTGAGAACAAATATTGGGCAGAGACCGTCTTGAGATTAATACATGGATCAAAGTCATAAGTTAATCTCTAATAGTTGTGTCATTAAATCCTTTAACTTACAGAGATCGCTATAGTTCTCAGCATAAAGATATTGTGTTTGATATAATCAAACGTTGTCTTTAATCGGATGATTATAAAGGTTAATACTTGAACATAATAAAATTATGTAGTGAGATATGAGCGTGCAAGATGGAAATTTGTCCCTCTTATTATAAGAAGTATCTCTCTTGGGTCCCTCGACAATTGAGGCCCGAGAGAAATGCATGGCCCAGATGCTCAAATAAATTGATGGAGATCAATGTCATTTGTTTAGTCGATCTAATTTGGTTTCGAAAGTAATCAAAGATGAAGCGATATAAGGTTGACTGCCCCATGCCTTATATTCTATCAAGATATCATGAGACAAAGGATTATGTCATTAGCTATATTAAGGTTGTCTCGAGGATCATGAGCTTTTCATTTAACTTGGGTAGTCTGTGTCTTGCTAGGGAGCCACTTATGACTTGTAAGGATCAAAGGAAATGTGATTTAGGCCCTCACTGCCAATATTAGTGAACCTATAGGGGTCGCACACATTGAAAGAATAATATGATTTATGGTTTTCGCTCTCTTGTGGCCAATTTAAAATGATGAGATTATTTTTAAATTACAAATAACATAATAGTTGTTATTTAAATTGAATTTAATTTGAAAAGTTTAAATTCGTGATTTAAATTATAACAAATAATTAATTTATTTATATTTTCTTATTGGATAAGGAAATAATACGTAAGGGTTTTTTAAAAGGAGTTTTAAATATATATATTAATATAAATAAATTTGTTTCCTTATCTGATAAGGATTTGAATTTAAATTGTTATTATTTAAAAGAGTTTTAAATATATAATAATATAAATTCGTTTCCTTATCTGATAAGGATTTGGAATTTAATTGTTATTATTTAAAAGAGTTTTAAATATACATTAATATAAATAAATTCGTTTCCTTATCGTAAGGATTTGAATTTAAATTGTTATTATTTAAAAGAGTTTTAAATATATAATAAATATCTAAAAATTAAGATTTTGACAACCTAGAGGAGACTTATATAAATATATATATATATATATATATATGTAGAACATATATATTTTTCGAATTGGTGAGTCTTTTGCTCTAAGAACAACCAAAGCGAGAGAGACCATAACTTCGTTTTGAAAATGAACTGAACTAAGCATTCAACATGATCGTTCATTATTTGTTGATGTGGATACTTGTAGAAGGTGGTCGCTTTTCGAGAAAGCCCAGCGCTTTGAAGATCCAGAAATAAGCCGAGCGGGCTTTGAAGGAACGTGAATCGATCACGAGAGGTAAGTTTCGTTTACCCTTCCTTCGAGTTTTTATGAAGCGCATGTGATCCCTTGGTGGGTTAAGGGATAAAAATTTTAAATTCATTTGCATTTATGTTCCAATGAGATTAGTATTAACCCGTAACCATGATCTCCTCTGTTTTTTAGGCATTACCCAATTTACAACTTTTTGTAAATAAAACAATTTAATTTACTCCATCCAGTAATGGGACATCAAGTCCCACCCGCAGCAATTTCAAATCAAACTTTAAAAATCATTTTCTAAACACTATAGATATATAAAGATTTTTTTTCTATAACCGTTGAGCTCAAGTGGGTACATGACACGCCTACGTACCTCTACCAAACGAGAGGATTAGAGAGCTCTCGTATATATATATATATATATATATATATATATATATATATTTATATATATATATATATATATATCACAAAGAAAGGTGTACAAGTAGTTATTTACAACAAAAACTATACATTTTCAAAAGATGGAGTAGTCACGTGAGGCGGAGTGTCAACGACGGCCTTTCGGTGCAAGAATCAATCTATGCCCACGAAAACATTTTATAAAACATTTGGAAAAGGTGAGCTAAAGGAGGTACCGGTAAGTACGATTCGCCCAGGAAAATAATGTTTAGAATATAGTTCAAATACAATGTGTAAGCGATTGTATAAACATATCATTCAACATTTACTTTACTTTCTTTTCCATATAGTTCAAATACAATGTGTAAAACAATTGTATAAACATATCATTTCAATAAACATTTACTTTACTTTCTTTTCCATGTAGTTGGAATACAATGTGTAAAACAATCGTATAAACATATCATTTCAATAAACACGTACTTTACTTTCTTTTCCATGTAGTTCAAATACAGTAAGTAGCCAAAACAATTGTACATAACATATATCATTTCAATAAACATTTACTTTACTTTCTTTTCCTTTTAGTTCGAATCTGATGTGTAAAGCGATTATAGAAGCATGTCGTTTCGATAAACATTTGCTGCTTTTTTCCTTTTTGCATGTCTGTCATCGATGAACACTTCTACAGTTAACCGCGTTGGCCATGAAGAACCTCACGAGAAGCTTGGTCTTACGATTCCGATGTGGCCCAAAGAACCTCCAGGTAAATCATGCCTTTCTTTTAGATACCATTCTTATTTATGGAATAAATCGCGTTATGCGTTGGTAACCTTTTCATTGCTTTTCCGTGCATGTGATATGCATCATCTTACTTCCTACATAAAAAAATCTTATCTCTTTCCATGTACCATGCGCGCGTAAGTACTTTGATCGACTTTTCTTTAACTTTATCTTTGTAACATAAGAGTAACCATGGATTCAAACATTTTCACATATAAACACACACACACACACACACACACACACACACACACACACACACACATATATATATATATATATATATATATAGAATATATGTTCATAAACATTTCATTTAATATGGAAACCTAAAGCATGCTTTATAAAACTATGGAAACCATAATCATTTCTTATTTTCTCAATATAATTTAAAGTCAAGAAAACCACATTTTCTTTTTTTCATTTGAACATTTATAACACATAAATATAAACATATACATTGGTAAGCATTATATATATATATGTCTCTCTCTCTATATATATATCTATATTCACTGTATTATTTTTCCTCACCTTGTATTTAAGCCATTTTATCCCTTTGAAAACTTTCCCTCATGCAATCATATAATACTTTACTCTACTGAGTCACATTATCCATAAAATCCATTAACATACTTATATCCTTCAATTAAACCATATACTTTCTGGCAACCCTTAAGCATTTAATCACTTCCAATTGATTAAAATCAATTGAACTCTTCTTATTTCTCATACTCTTATGCTAACTCATAGAGTACTACCCATACAATAGCCCACAACATGCCATGAAATGGTCATTTGAAAGCAAACTATTCATATCGAGCATAACCAAACCTTCTCTGCAGGGAAAACATAAATTTTTCGGCCATTATGATCATCCTTTCCTACCTGGGAACATGGGTGGAATCTTGACTCAATGAACTTTCCGTAGAGTCTAAGAACACAAAACGGAGTTAGGACGAAGAAGTTATGGCCTTAGAAATTGGAGGCCTGACCGTGTGTCCACAGGAGATGTTGTTGAGTGCTGAATGAATTTGTGAGTCGAGTCAAAAGTGTCGGAATTTGGATATCCTATTTCATGAATATATGTTCTCCTATCAGTCTAGTTTATCCCGACTGGTGAAATCCACTTAGATTGACGGAAATGATGATAAAATTATGGCCAAAATCTGATCATGGGTTGAAAGAAAAACTGGACATCTCCCTTGGACACACACATGCCCTTAGACAGAAATTAACCCGAGTATGAGAAAAACCCTACCTCAACTAGCATGGTTTCAGAGACCACCAGCCTTTTCTCGGTTTCGTGAAAACCTGACACTTTGAACCTGGCAAAATCTTGTAATTCAGGTACCCCGCAACAACTCCGTCGCGTGAAAGCGGCTAACTCTTGACTCGCGAGGTCGACTGACCAGCTCCGCGAATCGAAGAGAAAGATTGCTTTCTCTCTCTCTCTCTCTCTCTCTCTCTCTCTCTCCTACTCTCAGGTTAGTTCTACTTAGAAACAATTTATTTATCTGGTTTGTGATTCATCTATCTTAAATGGACATTCTTTAATATATTGATATTTTAGAAGTTTTTCTAAAAATCTCTTTTTGGAAGTGTGAACAACGGGGCACATTACTCACTTTACATATCAAAAATTTTGTATGAAGATGTAAATCCATTGGAAAATAAAAAATCATGTCGATGAAATGGTTTAATTTCTATCTTGCTCCAATAGCGAATCATTGGTTTAAGCGAATAACTAAATAAATCTGAGATAGACCCTCTTATCCCGGTCGTGGATCTGTTAGAATCACCTCGGCATACTATGTTGAGTGTTTGAAAAAAATCTATTATCAAATTCAACGAAATTCACACAGTTAAATTTAGGCAATTCAACGGTGAAGTCCGTTTCATCATCCGAGATCTAGAAAGGGTACGATTTTCCTTGGCAAATTACTGTTTTGCCATTTTTTTCCGAAAAAATGCATTTTCACCCCTTAAAATAATTTCATTTAATACATTTGAGTTCCTTTAGACTGATACCTTATTTACAGACTGTTTTCAAATTCTGCCAGGACTCCTTTTCAAAGTACTATTTATTACCGTGCGTTCATTAAATACATACTTATTAACGAAATTTACTATTCATTGAAACAGCAATTCGAGTCTTACTCAGCAGTTCAAATTGGTGGATCCTTAGTGTGGAAGAGGCCTCTCGGCAAACAGGGGCTGGCATTGGCCTACAATTAAAATCCCCAGGTGGAGACAAGATCGAGCAAGCTATCCGGTTAGGCTTCTGCACCTCAAACAATGAATCAGAATATCAAGCCATCTTGGCTGGTATTGAATTAGCAACTGTGTTATCGGCCGACAAGCTTATAATTCGAAGTGATCGACAAGCACAATTTGGCTCAACCTCACGTGATTGACTCTTGAAAACTAAAGTTGATGAACTATGCTTTTAAAGCCTTTATTATAAGCTATGTTGTTTCGATGTGAGACTCAAAAGTCCCAAACACATACTATCCACATCCACCATTAATGTCAAAGGATAGCAATCACTATTATAATAATATTATTTGTCCAATAATGATAACTAAACAATCAAGAATAATAATAATCATTATAATAATATTATCTACCTGTATTAAAATGTTACTAGACGTATTAAATAATAAATAATAATAATAATAATAATAATAATAATAATAATAATAAGGTATATGTTACTTAAATCAATTAAAATATGCTTACTATTACCAAAATAATAAATAATAATAAAATTATATATATAATATTTAAATAAATTATATATATAGAGTATATATATATATATATATATGTATATATATATATATATATATATATATATATATATATGTGTGTGTGTGTGTATGTATGTATGTGTATGTGTGTGTGTGTGTGTGATAATTTAATTTTAATATATTTTGATATTTATGGGGTCATACATGGTTTATTTAATAAAATTTAAAATATTAATATATTTACATTAAATATTATTTTAATACTTATTTTTAATTTTTAAAAAATATTTTGAATTTCTAAATAAATATAAAATATATTTGGCGACGCCACCGATTCAATCATGCCTGAATCATCATTTTATTTTTAAATTTTTTTTTTTTTTGCAGGGCTTTATGTGATTTGTAGATATCGATATTGTTATCAGCTTCTGCTAAAGCCGCCCAACCCTGGAAGGTTTTAACTAAAGACAATGGAGCACTCCATGTCTCTTCATTGTAGTTATTCAAGGACGACGAGTATCATCTTTGAAGTCTCACCAACATGCAACCTATCGATTTGTGAAATCTATTGTCGTTTTGTTATCTTTGATTAGGTAATTTGATCGGCCAGTGTACTGGATTCTATCCCTCGCTTCATTTCAATATTTTGGTTCAAACCGAATCGTCGGTTCAATTTTGCTTAACGGCCGGCGCCATTCTGATTCTTGACCCACCCCAAATAACCATTTTGTAATCAAACTGAACGAACCATCAGTTTAATCGGCGAACCGACCAAATCGAACGATTCTTAGTGAATCGCACGTACGGTTCAAAAACCATGTTACCTCCACCTTGCAAAAACAACATTTGTCACCTGTAAAGCACAATTTTAGCCAAACTTCGCGTGATTGACTCAGCGACAAGCTACGGTCGATGAACTAGGCTTTTAAAGCCTTTATTATAGTTGTGTTGTTTCGATGGGACCAAAAGTCCAAAACATTTGGTATAAATACAATTCACATCCGCCATTAATGCCAAGGATGTCAATCACTGCTATAATAATATTTATATCCACAATGATGTTTGGTATCCAGATGTAATCAAGAATAATAATAATCATTATAATAATATTATCATCTAATGAATGTTAATAGACTTATTAAATAATAATAATAATAATAATAATAATAATAATAATAATAAGTTGCAGTGTTACTTAAATCAATATGCATTTATTATTACCAAAATAATAAAATAATAAAAATAAATAATAAATTTAACAAATCAATATATATGTAATAATTTAATTTGTAATATTTATGGGTCAAATATTAAGTTTAGGTTTAATAAATTTAAAATATTACAATATATTTTATATTAAATAGTATTTTAATAATATACTTATTCTTTTAACTTTTAAAAAGTTATTTTGAATTTTTAATAAATATAAATATAATTACACGCTTATCGACTAACCGCTTGCCTTCAACCAATAACTCAGCGATCGATAAACTTTTTAAACAACGACAAAAAGCTCACTTTTAAAACTTCGTTTACCGTACAAGCAAACTCATATATGAGCCATTTCATGTTGTGTACTAATTTCTAAAAACTAAAAAAATGAATTGGTACATGCTACTATGTAAATTAACAAATTTAATGAAGAGTAATTTTATTGATGATAAACTATGAGGGAACATCGAATCGATTGTAATGGCCTTAATAATTATTTTGTGGTAAGGGGTTACATTCAAATGACAATCGGTCTTATTCTACGTCCGAGAAAGTCACCAATGACAATTAATATTATTTCACCGATTCTCGTATATGTTTTATACATATAAATATCAATAATTGTGTGATTAGAACCAATAACTCTAGCTTCCATGAATATTGATCAGGGTGCATCTGGGAGACACGTTTCCTTTTCTAGTAGATTTCGCATTTCTGAGCTGCAAATCTAGCTTCTTGGTTGCTTTCTCCAACTCGTAAATCAATGCTCCTCTTGCAGCACAATCCTTACATGGAAATCACCGTAATCAATTTACTGCCTCACTTGAAGAACTTGTTCTCTAATATTCTGGTACAACACATTTTGCACTTGAACCGCCTGGCCTCCTACATCGATCCAAATCATAAACAATACAATCTAATTGAGAAGGTTGATAATAGTATATCGCACTTAGAAGATCCAGGGTTGAAATCAATCTGAGTTTCCAAACCCAGATTTACTGTTTGTCCTGGTCACAGTACTTCTGGTCTATAATTATGTGGTTCTTCACATTATGCATTTCAATGTTCTTGAATCGAGGCTTGCTTAGTTCTCCCCTGACCCTCCCTGCAACAAATTAAAAATTCTCCAGTTATGAGTTATGACCGACTCACTCATCCAATAACGATAGAAATTAAAGTTTCAAATGTATACATTTTTCTTCTTAATTAATTACTCCGCTATGTCTTGATCTCCTAACTCCATTTGTGGTCCCTGTAAGGCTTGCCCCAGTTCACTGTAACATCTGAAACGTGAGCTTCTGAGTTTCCATCTCAAGCTTCCAATACTGGGTATTTGGCCAAACCAAATTCAAGAAAAATATTATACGTGTTAGGGTTCATGGCAAGATATATAGAGCAATATTATTCTGCCATATAGTTAATAATCACCTGATTCCAATGCCTGGTCCACAAGTGATACTCAGGGCTACTTGCACCTCTGAGATCCACCACAATTGAAATATAATCATCCCCTTCAACAAATCAAACAAAAAGTTTTCATTAATTCAGCGTAGTTACAATCATTTTTTTAGGAAAGAAAATATTTTAAGTTTTGTTTTCTTGGGTAGGTTTCTGAGAGTACTCGTTCTATAACTGAGCCTTGGAATCTGATATTTTGGTGCGGGTTAAGAGGAGACCCTGAAACTTCAACACATCCACAAGCCAAAAGAAACATGCATTGTCTAAAGGTTTGGATTCCTTGAGGTTCACTACCGTTCTACAGTTGTAAAGACACTTCAAACGCCTGCCAAAAACATATCGGTTATTAACAAAATATTATATATATATATATCTTCCATTTTCATATAACACATCATGGAAGAAGGCGACGGCCATACCGTTGGCGCATCCTTGCAAGACTGTAAAACGAAACAAAGAAAAAAAAATCAGCTAATGACCATTGTAAGATAATTTTTTTTAAAGTTGGGAGGGAAGAATTGGCAAGATCATCGTTCACTGCAAGGAGTTTTCCCACTATATCTTCCCATTTCCATTGATTGTTCCACCACCTTTCAAACTGCTAAATTTTGACATTTCTTAAAGACGTCAGCGGGTCAAATCTTTACTGTAGGTGATCGGTCACAGATGCCTTAAGAGTTCATATATCTGGTTTTTTCCAAAATATCATTAGTCGTCTTATATATACATGAATTAGTTAAACTGCTTGGAAGGTACAAAGAAAATGACTTCTGTCAAAGAATCTCACCTGCACTGTGATACTGGATATACAAGGACCTTCAAATGTAATTGGCTTAAGAAGATAGTTCTTGTTTTTGGGCACCACTAGTACAGACCCTTGAGATGCTGAACAAGCTGCCTTCCAAGTATTATTGAATGCCTTTAACACCCCAACATGCATGAATAAATTTTTAATATATTACTTCACATGACAGAAACAATGAATATCAGATTGAATTCAACAAACCCTAATTTTATTATATTTGATGCATAGCATTATATATTCATTGACGTGAAGTAATTTCTTGTGAGTTACGGCACTTTTTATCCTCAAAATTTTTATATGTAAGTTAAATGAGTCAATAGTAGTAACCATCATTTTCATTTAATTAGATCAATAATGACATAAATAATGCAATGAGGACATTCCTATGATAGTTAAACACGAAATTGAACAGAAATTTGATTAGCTATATCTATATATACCCTAGCGTGGCATCACTTCCATCACCTTTAGCGCCTATAACTATTCACTTAAACGCTTTTGGACTGCAGCCAAAGATCTACCCATCTTTAGAGTCATGATTTTACTTCCAAAATTGGTGTCCTTGAATGGTGTCGGATACCAAAGATACACCCTGCCGCCAGCGATCGAACCAGATGCCTCTGAAATCCCAGGCAACTGTACAGCTTTGGGAAATGAAAAAGAGAAAGACAATGAGAAATGGGATGAAGTGTGGTTAAAGACATTGTTCCTTCTTGCAGCCGGGAGAGAAAATATTTCCGGGAAAGATGAAACTAGTTATGAGTACTGGAATGCTGATAAGGAGAGAGGTATGGAGGTGTATGAAAATATGAATGCCGAGTCATGTATTTATAGAGAAGTACCAGAGGGTTTATTGGTCCACCGTTCATCATATTACAATGCCTCAAAGGTATAATTTTAATTGAGAATCATTTGTATTACGCAAGACTGATATACAAGAACTCCTGGACACCATATGGCTGACTTCGCATCATCCATGCGCATCACTACTATTCAATTTTCATTCATTGATATCTATCTATATTCCATATCATTATATATATACAGAAGTTTGAACAAATTCAAAGTGCATAATTTTACTACTTTATGATAAGAAAGCTATGGAACACATAACAATGAGCCCCCATCTTATCATCAAATCATTTCAAATTATCATCATATATAGATCATGCCATATGGCTGATAATTAATCAATCACATAAAAATTAATCTTTATTCATCCATTACTAAACATATCTAAAAATTCATGTAAATGCATCAAACCATCCATACTTGTACTCATGAACATGTTCACTTACACACTTTAGGTGGGTTTTTTTTTCTCTTTTTAAGTTATTTTATTCGGTAAGAGTGTGTATTAAGCTACCGATTTGAAAATATAGGCAAAAAAATACGAAAAATAAGAAATACATGATTCAGAATATGTCAGCAAAAAATAATTTGCTTTCAAATAAAGTTATTGTTGTTGTTTGCTAAAGTGGCAACTGCAAAATCAGAGACAACTTTGAAGGAAGAAAACCACTCTCAGAAATAACAAAGAGCGTATTATATCGAGCTAGGAAGAAAAAACGTGATATCTCCTGAATCGCCTAGAATTTAAAGACTCTAAAACATAACTAAACCACTAAGATCATGTCCTATAATTAGGTCACAAACAGAAAATGTAACACTTAAAAAAATATCCTGAATGTATGTTAGCCTCCCATACAAGAAATTAACACTTCAAACTTGAACTTGCTAGTTGGTAAGGCTATAGTAAAGACATCAGCTATAGTAAAGACGAGTTACAACACCATCCTTTTGCAATTCCCTCAAGAAAAATAGCTTGACGTTGAAATGTTTAGCTTTCTCATGAAAAAATGGATTGTAGGAAATAGCTATTGCAGCTTAATTATCAAAGATCGTAGTGTCTTCTTTCTGGTCAAGATGAAGATCACTTATCATCTTCTCCTCGCCACAAAGCTTGATTTACAAATGTAAGTTGTGCTGAACAAACTCCCGCTTCAGCAGATCGAGCTAATGCTCTTTCGCTTCTTCGAGCTCCAAGAAAAACTCCTCATCCAAAATCCAAAGCAAGACTCGAGGTACTTTTCATGTCATCAATAGATCCCTGCTTCAAACTACCACGAGAAACCAAACAACTTGAACTCCTTGCTTTTATCAACTTGATGCCAAAGTTGATTGTAACTTTCGATGCATCTAACCACCCTCTTAGCAAATCATGTATCACTTGCATAGTGCATGAACCGAGATAAAATTCTCACTATAATTAAGATGTCAAGTCTTGTTGCTGAAAGATACATCGGGCACCCAATCAAACTTCTAAAGTGTGCCTCATCCACTTTTTCAATTCCATCTTCTTTGCTCAACTTTTCCTTTTGATTCATAGGAGTGCTCATATTGACTTGCACCTTCAGTATGAAAACTTTGAAAATTTCCCTTTGCATACTTTTTTCGACAAATGAAAACTTCATCTTGACTTTGCTTGATATCTATTCCAAAGAAAATAAGTCATCAATCCAAGATCGCCTCATCTCAAATACTTATCATTTCCCGCTTAAATTCATCAATCAAAGCTGCATTATTTCCAATCTCCAAAAGATCATCAACATAAAGAGAAATAACAAGGATATCACCTTCATTGTGCTTGATGTAAAGAATGGATTCAGATAGACTTTTTACAAAGCCTAAACTTAGCAAATGATCATCAATTTCGCTGTACTCAAGATCTCGAGCTATCTAGAGAGCCTTTATGAGATAAACTTTGTCTTCCTTTCCTTTCTTTGCAAAGCCTTCGTGTTGTTCAACATAGATTTCTTCTTGCAAGAAACCATTTAGAAATGCTAATTTAACATCCAACTGGTACACTTTCCAGCCCTTTTATGCAGCAATAGCAAGAACCAACCTAATGGTGTCTAGCCTAGCCACTAGTGCAAATGTGTCCTGAGTAGTCCACTCCAAAAATCTTAGCATAGCCTTTAACCACAAGCCTTGTTCACTTAAGCTGGATGGAGCCACTGGCCATTTAGCTTGGTTCTAATTTCCCATTTGACTCAAATGGAATTTTCTATCTTGAGGTCCACAACAAGTCACAAATCTCTTGCTTTCTTTTTCTCGATCATGTAGCCTCCTCCTCATTGCTACTAACTTTTTTTTATTAAGTTTTGCTTCTTCAAAACCTGCAGACTCACAAACCGCAATGTTGCATCTATGATAAATATCATAAAGCAATCTAGTGCCTCTAACTATAATGTTATCTACCATCTCATTTTGCCAATCTTAATTTCTACGCCTCATTACTCACAACAAGTTTCAGTTTTCGCTGACTAAAGTTTTTGATCTATCCCTGTCTCTAGCTCCATTCTTCATTTTCCACAAAGTGCACATCTCGCTTAAGTGACAATATTCCTAGCTCAGGGTCGAAAGACTTATGTTTCCTTTGATACAGGATTTAGCCTACGAAGATGCCTTGTATTCCCTTCTGTCTAGTTTATCACGCTTAACTTGAGGAACATAGGTGAAGCACAAACAACCAAACACTTTAAGGAAATTTAGAAATGGTTTATATCCATACCAAGCTTCAAATGGTGTCTTATTCTTCACTACCTTTATGGGAAGCCTGTTCTGAAGAAAAAGTATTGTATTTATCGCCTCAGCCCATAATTGCTTTGCTAAGTTTTTCTCGTGGAGCATTCATCTTGTCATTTCCAATATATATATGTTTCTTCTCTCACTAACTCCATTTTGTTGTGGAGTATAGGGAGCAGTAAGCTGGTGTTCAATGCTTGCTTCCTCGCAAAATAAATTGAATTCTTCTAAGGTGTATTCTTTTCCATTATCAGATCTTAAAACTTGAATGTCGTAGCCACTTTTGTTTTCCACCGTTTTCTTGAATCTCCAAAATTCTAGCGTTTCGATTTGAATTTTAAGAAAAAAATCAAAGAGCAATCTTGTAAAATCATCAATGAAGGCAATATAATAAAGGCTACCTTTGAGAAGGTGTTCTTTGTGGTCCTACTAGATCAGCTTGAATCAATTGAAGCTTTGTGTCAAGCCTCCGTCGTGTCGAAATGCGGTTACTCATGTTGCTTCCTATATCGCATGCTTGGCAATGAGAAGATGATCTCTAAAACAAATCCTCTTACTAATTTCTTTGTTTGGCTTAGTAGTCGTTGATGATGATAATGACCACATCTTATGCCATATCTCGTGGCACTTTCCTGTAGGGAAGTGTGCTTCGCTTCTCCTCCTCCAAATGGATTATGTGAAGCTCTTTCTCTCATCTTGACCTGAACATCTCTGACCAGATGTATCCTTAATCGTTGCAGATTGTCTTCAAATGTACTTTGAAGCCTTTCTTCTATCAACCTGATCTTCCCAACACTCAAATGTGATTTTGACTAATTTATGAAAAATAGAGACATCATAGATAGTTTGTACCGCAAACTTGTACTTGCAATGGTGCTCTCTTTTCCCCTTTGGACTGCTATATGTTGTCTATTGCCTGATTCCGACCTTGAAATCTCCAGGCTTCTTAATTCCTTGAACAACTCCTGTCATGTGTCATATGGTTAGTGCAAATTTCCTATCAATTGTACCACCACTTGAATCACTGCTTGAGAAGCAAGTAGCAACAAAGAGCTGATCCTCCTCCTCTTGATCAGCAACTTGAGCATATACTTCTTGTTGCTGAATTTTACTTTTGCAAATCACAACTTCATGGCCAAGTTGGTTACACTTCACGCACTTACACAGTCTCCTCCCAACATTCGGAAGAGTGACGACCCTTTTGCCACAATATCGGGCATGGAGGATAATTTCCCTTTGGACCTTAAGTCTTGTTTTTGTTGCAATTTGTTGTAGCATTGCTATTTGCTATAGCAACACCACTTGTAGCAAAAATTTTCTTGTTCTTGTTCTTCCTCATTTTCCCTCCCCCTTGATGCTTCGACCGGTAGCTAGCCTCTTCAATGCCTCCTCGTTTCATGACTCCTCTTGCTCTTGCGGTTTATAAAGCATTCAAGAGTTCTGTCAATGTAATCTTAGATAGATCCATGGTGTTCTCCAAGGTTGTAATGGTTGCCTCAAACTTTTAAGGTACCATTACTTGGATTTTTTCAACAATCCTTGAGTCAGGTAGATCAGAATTAACCGAGCAGTCTTACCTCATTGGCAATGCTTAGAAGTTTGTCAAAATACTCTTTAAAGGTTTCTTGATTCCTTCATTTTCTGCAGTTCAAAGTCTTGAATTAAATTCAGCACTTTCATCCCTTTGATCCTCTCATTTCCTTCATACTATGTTTTGAGATAATCCCAAATTGCTTTTGCTGATTTGAGTGACATGATTCGGATAAAGAGAGTCAATGAAACGACAGTAAACAAAGAAAGCCTTTGCTTTTGACTTTCTCATTTTTTATTCTTTTTGATTCTTGATCTGGGCTATTGTAGGGTTGTCTAGCAGAGAAAGAACTTCGTAATCCTCTTCTAGAGCTTCCCAGAGATCCAGTGCATCAAGGTAGGACTCCATTCTCACAGCCCAAATCTGATAATTTTCTCTGTCGAACACTAGAGGAGCAATTGATGAAAAGTCAGTACTCAAGGTCCAAGTGATTTAATCCACTAATTCAATCTTTGGGACTCTCATAGGTTCCTAAGAAAAGCAAAGCTCGATACCAATTGTTGTTGTTTGCCAAAGTTGCAACCAGCAAAAATAGAGACAACTTGAAGGAAGAAAATAATTTTAGTAAATAACAAAGAGAGATTGAGTACCGAGGAAGGAAAACATATTATTCCTCGGGTCATTTCACTTAAAGACTTAAACATAACTAACCACTAAGATCATGTCCTATAATTAGGTCATTATTAAAAGCAGAAAAACAGGACATTAACAACTTCTTGGAGACTAGTCAACAAACTTTAAATATTCAAAACAGAGTACTTAAAAAAATATATGGAAAACGAACATGTTATGAACTATGTATTTTTCATTCTTCATACATTCAATTGTCGTTATTTCTAAATAAGTACCCTATAAATATTTTTCCCATTTTATTTATTACAAGATAGAAACTATGGCAAGCTCGTGACCTCCCCTTCCTCTTTCATGTTATGAATTCCACACTTGCTAAGCAACCCGATTCACTTAAATAATCGCGACGCTCTTCGTAAGACTGACCCATGTTTCTTGAATTCATGCACCAAAAATAATGAGTCGCACGCACTTCTATTTCGCGATGTAAGGGGTTAGGTATGTGGTTTGGCAGCGGTGTTTGTTAAGTTTCAGTGGTATACTCTGGTCATAAGGATCATATAAGACTTTAGACCATTTCACTTCACATCATGATGCAAATTAACCTTTTTCACAAGATGGAATTATCATACACTCTAAAAAGAAGCACCGAGAAAAGCCTGTGTTTTGGGTATGTCATGGGGTGTCACCACGGTACTACTAACTCCATAGCGAATCATTAAACAATATGTACCTAACAATTTGCAAGTTTCAATTGACACATATTACTGCAGGGTCGTGGCCTCAAAACGGGTCTGACAGCACAAGATGGTATGGACTGAGGAATACTAATTATTACAAAACATCTTATCATTTATTTTGACATTATGATCAGCGTTTCAATAGGGCCGCGCTGTAACTCATAAAATATTTTTCGCTAAGATTATGAATTGAGATCGACTCTTCATAGTATGTGGCTCAGATTATGGAGAAAAAGGAAAATATCGAGCTGAGCGTGACATTTGCTATGTTTTGTAATTTTTTCACACATATACTAAAAATTATTATAAATACCCTTCTAAATAACTCTATTAAAATATAGTGAAACTTTTAATTGTTATTCTCGTAAATATGTGTATTCTTCTTTTATTTTTTTGCATGTGATGGGAGTCAAACTCCTATCCTCAGGTCTGCCACTGATCTAAAGTATAATCACATTCTTATTGAAAACTCCTAGAAAATGGGTTAACTTAGTTATAAAGAAGTTTGAGCCTATTGTTTGGAAAGTTAGCTTTCAATTGAAAGTATGGAGGAACTTGTATGACAATAGCTGGCTCGGAAACGGAAGAATTGAAACGTGAATCAATTATCAGTGAGTGTAAAATTTATCAAGTCATCTTCTTCATACGAAGCAAAAAGTTCGGCCAAGCACATGAGCATAAGAGTTTGCCAATTTCATCACTGCAAGTTAATTTTTGACAATACCATTTCAACTTTTCCTTTTTCCTGTTGTGGTATGAAAGATAGAAAAAATTTGATATGATTTTCCAGCACGACTTAAATCTGTCATATTTGTAGCAAACTTTAATCAAGTATTATGGTTTATGATTTTAACATGGTTATCATTTGTATCAGGTTTGGAATCTTTGGATTAAGTTATATAATAAAAAATATTTAAACTTTAACACAAGATTAATAACAGTTAATAAATCAAGACCCCCAGATAAGATGGGAGTCCTTGTAGTGTGCTTGAAAGGATTACAGCATTAGTATAGTCCAATCTCAACAAAACACTCTTTGACGAATTGTGAAACACATAGTAGTTTTAGCATTACAAGTCAATGAAAATGAACAAATTCATTGGATCAGAGGCTGTCATATCATGTATGAATCAAAGTATTCTCACCTTGAAATACAAGGTCTAAGCCTCGTGTTAGTGGCAAAAGGCAAAATCTCCCATCACTTTCGCCGTACACCTGTAAGTAATTGAATATAAAACAAGGCCTTTTTAGCATTTTATGATATTTTTTGGGTCAATCTTTCTCCTCTAAAACCAAAATCATTCAACTTGCCTGGAATAAGAGGCTGTTTGGTTACTATTTCAGAAACAGTTTTTTGTTCTGAAAATTTTCAACATATTTCGAGGGTTCGGATCTCATTTTTATGGGATCTTGATATGAACCGGAATATCAGAGAAAGAAAAGAGAAAATCTGCTTTCCTTTATTAATAATTTTGGTATTCTTGCATTCGAGAGGCTAGACTCTCCACATAGCAGAGCTCAAAAATTATATCTCAACATGTCGTTTTCCTCCCTCACACCAAACTTAAAGAAAAAACTAATCTCTCAACAGCAAAAATATTGAAAACCCGAAAAGACCTCTAAATACAGCCAACAGGGAAAAACACCCACGCCTACATGGTCTTTCTTCTCTGGCATAGGTGAAACGAATTTGTGGCCTATCAGATCTCATCTTTACGGTATCTCACCACTATATTAATTTAATTTTATTAAATATATCAAGTATAATTAATTGAATAATCTAGTGAGATAATTTGAAGATTAAAAATAACTTTTAGCAACAAGTGAAAATGGTTAATTCATTATAATGTCCACATCTTCATTTTATTTTTTTACCTTCCTTCATCCTAATTATCTCTATGATTTTCTCTTGCTAATCCACCACCTCAATTGTTACCTCATTAATGAATTTGATGATTTAGAACAAATTTTAAATTGATTTTATCAAATATTTTCAATATTTGAAATAAGAATTAAGTAATCAATATTAAAGCCCATAAATTTTAAAGCTCATCACTAGGGGTGCTAATGATGCGAGTCGAGTTCGAGTCGAGTCGTTAACATTTCGAGTCGAGCTCGCTCAGCCATCGAGTCGGAAGTTTTGATCGAGTCGAGCTTCCGAAGCTCATGAAGTTATCTCGCTTTCATTAAGACCCCTAATTATTATATATCCAACTTAGGAGAATCGGTGTGTATGGAATATATATATATATATATATATATATATATATATATATATATATATTATCAATGCTTATAATACTAACTTATTAATATAATTTATAAAATAATATCCTATTCTCTACATCTTTTCTTTTAAAGAAAATTAATTTTTTTAAATAAATATATTTATAACTAAATAAATAATAAAAATGTATGATTGTTTAAGAATAAAAAAATAGAGATATATTATTTATGTCATCCCCTAAAGTAGAGATATAAAATTAAAAAAAAACTTTTAAAATTTTATATACAAAAATATTCGAAGTTTCGATTCATGTAGCTTTTCAAAGTCGAAGCATGAGTTGCTCGACTTGACTAGTTAACATTTCGAGCCGAAATGAAACAGTTTTTAATCGACCAGTCCGAGTAGCTCGCGAGTTGTCTCGCCTCATTAACACCCCTACTCATCACCGTATCAAAGAGGCAAAGGGCATAGGGAGGAGGGGTGGGTCCCAATAACTTTTTTATAAAGTGTACCTTGAAACTAATTTTATATCTATAATTTAACTTTTTTATTATTAAATATAATTTAACTTAAAATGAATTTAACACCTCTAAGATAAAGACTTAAATTTCTTATTTTGGATGTCCTTTACATCATTGTTTGAACCTTTTTAAATAGGACTTTGATTTTTATTCTATGTAACTATAAAAAACGAAAAACCATTGCTCTCTATAAAGTTTATGACATCAAATTTTGTTATCATACATAAATCACAAACTAATGACAACATCATTTGTAATATGGCAGGGAAAAGGCAAATGGATATAAGACTATCTATCAAATTACTAAAATAATACAACTCGCAAAATTTTCTTTAGAATATAAAAATAAATGGATTTATAACAATAAGTTGGTTCCACTTACAAAGAAGGGAGTTTCCATCTTCGGCCAATGACTCCCCGACTTAAAGCAGAATAAATAATGTAAATTATAATATATAGTTGCAATAATGTATTAAAATCACGGGTTGCTGCGGCTATAGGTGGGTGTAACTAAATGTTACGACGTGAGAAAGTGGGTGTGCATCTCAAATGTTCAAGAGTTATGGTCTCAATCACCTTCACGTAGCTAAATATAGGTTATGAAGCCGTGATTTGCAGGGTGTCTAATTAGCAGCACTAGTGGCCATAAGACTGCTTATAGTCGCGGTTTGTGGATGACCAAGGCCATAAAGATGGTTTATGTTTGGCAGAGGGATAGTTTATAGCAAGTGGCTTCAGGTGGGCTACGACCATAGGGATGCTATAGGCATGACTGTGGCTATATACCCTCATAGTATTTCTTAGTAATAGCTTCATAGTTGAATAGTCTCAACTAAGTCAGAGAAATATCCATAGGTTTACATTGTTGCTACAAATTAATAGGTTCAGATTCATCATATTTTAGGAGCAATAAATATTGTAATGATTGTGTTAGGGTATAAAAAATTTGATGCAATCTCAATATGCTGCAAGTTTATCGACCAAGATGTGAACTAGCACAAACAAGCACTAAACACAAGATTTAAAGCAACAAAAGCATTCAAGATAAAGAAAAGGAAGTTGCAATGAATTTATGGGATTCAACTTCCAACAAGAATAGAAAGTCCTTGTATTTCTCTGTCATGTCTATCCCATTGATACAAGCATCTTAACGAAATAAAAATTGTCTCATGACAAACGGATTTCTCCCAACTCATTGGCAGTTGAAACAACTCATTGTTCATACATTAGAGAGGAAAACCAATAACCACAAATACAGTTGAGGAGATCAAAATCTTGGACCATCTCCATTAACATGTTCCATAGTTCCCCTCTACTATAGGTCTTATACCCTGAAAAATTGCAAACCCCCATAGTTGAGAACAATGACAAACTATCAAGAAAGGAAAAAAAAAACTTAAAAAAACAGGCTATGTAGTGAATATGATATTCTCAGGCTCTGAAGCAGCTAAGATCCTTCAGCGTTTTAACTGCATTGTCTTAATTTTTTAACAAAAAAACAGGCTATGGTACCTGCAATAATGTTGCTTCTTAAAAATATGGATAAACACATATTTTAGAAAAACTAATGATCAACTCATGACAGGGCACACCTTGTTACTGCTCAGCTTTGAACCAACTATAAATATATACAAGCTTGAAGGAGGGCTACTGCTAATTCCCACACTTCATATCAGACAGGGTAAGAGTTCATGAGAGGATACATTCACAATTCTGTAAAGTTGCACAACTCTTAATCACACGAAGGGGAGAATTGTCACCAATAATTAGCTTTCAGATTGGGGTGATTAATCCCCTTAGAGCCCTTCAAGGGAAAGAAATTATACTTCGGTTAATGAAAGGTGGTTTGTGAAATTTATGTCGGGAAACTTTCAATCATATCCAGTTGGCTAGGTCAACCTCGACGAGATAGTTAACTTTTTTTTTTTTTTTTTGATCAGTAAGTTTCAAAGTATTAATCACAGAAAAACACGAGCATCCAAGCAGTATACTGGAAGTATACTAAAAAGGCACCGGGAGCAGACAAAAAGAGCTCACAGCCATGTCTCCACCCACCAACGCTCAAGAACACTACCAACCTTTCCTACAACCCAACCAACTCAAAGAGGACCACCAAAAGAGCAGCCTATCGGGAGCAAGACGCATACACCTAACACCATCAAAACCACCAAATTAATGCCGAATGTAGAAACAATATATGAAATAAGCCCTCCCACCCTCACTGCAACAAGAGAATTCAGTGATTAAAACTTAATGAGTCCTACAATATTGAAACTCATCATTTTTGCAGGGCAATCAATCAGTCATACAATATTGAAGTAATGAGTTCACTTCTGAAAATTTTTGTAAATGATCCTTTTAAATTTCAGAGATTGGGGTCAAATTAAGCCCAAGAACATGATTCAGTGATTAATTTGATTCATCTCTTAAAAGTGATAAAGAAGATTTACTTCAGAACATTTTTCAAAAAAAATTGAATGAGAAAACTGTACTTATATCTTCTCCTCTCAATAAATCCTGGTTTGTCTTAGATCATAAAGCCTAAATGCAATCGTAAGAAATAAAGGAAACACAAATATATTGTAACCAAATAGTTTTAGAAATGCAAGAGAAAAAAAAAAATGGATAACGCCTGTATTATTAGCCAACAGCTTTCAGCTTTCATGCCTTCTGAGACTAGTGAGAAATTAGTGCATTAGATATATGATCACATATCAAGAAGCCAAGGTCCAGTATAATAGGTACATGACATCAATGAAGTTTTAGACTTACAGAGTCAAAAGGTTGTTCATTTACTAACAAACCCTAGATTGTTTTAGAAATGCTTAGTTTTCTCAAAATAGTAAAGATGAAATCCTGGACTACATTTCAGTAATTTGTGATCATATTTTAAGTGAGCAAGAGGCATACTATTAAGATGAGTGTTTGACCTACAAGTATCTCATATCATTCTCCTAGCCAAAGCAACATCCAAAAATATATCCTGCAATTTTGTCCAATGGATATACTCAGCAAGTTCAATAACAGAAAGAGGGGTTTTTTTTAATTCAAAAAAGCTATTCAATTGAGAAAAGAGAAAGATCATTGTACTACTTACCAGCTTGTTCCTGAAGCCGAATATGACTGCTCCAGCATGTTCGGCAGCGTTTCAATAACAGGATTATGCTGATGAAGCCGATAGAAATACCTCAAGATTCTGATGCAAAATCCAAATTCTGAGTTAACTATTCAAGAAATCATGTTCAGATTTAAATTTGTTGGGATATTGAAGTACTGCACTTGCTGCTTCATAACGTCTTGATGTGGGATGGTGAAGTTGTCATCTTCAATGTCCTGACAGAATCCTATGAGATTATAAAACAGCCTAATCATCAATAGGAACAAATAAAATGAGTTTATGGGTTATAAGGTATCTCTGGCCTTCAGCATGCTCAACCAGAACTGCCATTATAATTTGTAAATGACTATGCATAACTTGTCTATTCTGCATAAGACAGTTGTTGCATCGAACACAATGACATGGTAGATAGATTGCCACATCTAGGAGCATTACTGAAAGCAAAGTCCAAAAACCCTAAAACCCCCATTATCGTAGATAATTCTCACACCTCGATTTTTGCATCCTGTGGACCCACATTTCTCACATGCGTCCCCACTTGATAATGGAACTCTTTTTTTTTTTTTTGAAAAACCATTTTTTTTTAAAATGGTTTTGAGCTACCACTGATTTAGCTTTTAAGGAAAACAAAATAATAAGAAAACTTAATGACTTGTTTAGAAATACATGTCTTTACGAAACCGAGTCCAAATTAAGGTCATGTTACCATTGGGAAGGGTACGGTGAATGGGAACAAAGACCCTCTTAAGCCACTAAAGTCGGGTCTCTGCTAATCCGAATATGGAAGTTGTGGCCATTGATTGATTAACTAATAAATACCAAAAATTTAATTTCCTCATAATTACATGTATATTGATATTCAACTGAAGGTTCCAGCCCGCTTAGTTCCATTGCCGTCTTATTTACCTTAGAACACTTTTAAATAAATTTAAAGTTGATATTCATTACAAATGATGCGTACTTAATGGGCTTCATTGATTCTATTGATAAACAATTGACACTAGATCAAAAGTTCGCAAAATCATGATCACGCTTGCATATTTGTTCTTGAAATGACCTATCCAGTCTAACTCTATTTCATTCTAGTAGCACACAAAATCAGTCTAAATTATTATCTTTCATTTGTATGTTAGATTTGTCATGTAAGACCCGAGAAATTTCAATTTCTGGAATAAGGGCAAAATCGTAATTTTGATTATAAATTATACCACGTTAAAAGTCCTAATTTCTGACTTTATTTTTACTAAACGGATTCTACCGTTGAATCGTCACAAATCTAGCTAGTTAATATTAAAATTTCGCGAATTTGCCGAGACAATGAGTCACGCTTTCTTCAAGGCATCGCGCTTCGGTGCCGTAAATCGATTTTCGATGCGACGAAAGTCACATATAGCACGTACTCATGTACCATAAGTGGTATGAGTAGAGAAATGATGAAAAATAGACGCCGAGATAGTGTCAATATCAAACTTGAGAAAGTGGAATTAATTGATTTTCAAGTCAAATAAGACAAATTAATGTATAGTGCCTTCTCCTCAAATTCAAAAGGAGCTTAAAACGAAAGGAGAACCGCAGCCATACAGATCGAAATGGAGTTCTTTCTAGAGAGAGAAGGTCTTCCTTCTCTAGAAATAGAGGCGACGGACAAATGGATTTCGACTGAGCAAGAAGGAGAAACGCCGACGCTGCTGTGCCACGCGTGACCCCCGGTTTCATGAAGCCTTTGATACCCAAGAAGTAGGATTTTCTCCCTACTTGAGTTTTATTCTCATTTTAAAGGGTTTTTCGATGTTTCGGTTAGTTTGAGGCCGTGAGGGGCCGTTTGATCGGTCCCAAAACTTGGGACCGAATTTATAAAATTTTTGAAAGAAAAAATGGGGCAGCCGTGGCTGCTCCACGGCTGAATTGGTGTGGAAAATGTATGTGGTACGATTCACAAGCTTGAGATGATAAAGGCCGGGAATGGTCAGATGATCGGTATCCCAAATATGGGACCGAATTGATGTGTTTTTCTTGAGCTACAGTGTACTCGTGAAATGCCATATTGCTGGGTGTGGTTTGTTTAATTTTGTGTATTAAATGTTTGCTTGGTATGCTTTTAATGGAATGGCCGTGGAATTCGCGGGTTCACTAAGTGAACCTGTTTTTGTGATTCTCCGGGAATAGTAAATCTAGGCTCACTCATTCCCGAATAGTGTCTCAAAAATATATATTTTGTGAAAGTACGGTTGGCCGAGTGATTTAAATTAAATTACTGTGTATGATCATTAGCCCAAGTGAGCTAATTTTTGATGTGTGATTTAAAGTTTTATGTAAATATATCTTATGTATATATATTTTTAAAAGGTGATTTAGACTGAATTGTAATCGCATATATGCATTCCATATGCACTGAAATATTTTAGGAATATAGGATCGAGTGCATGAGATGAGCCTGTAGAACAAGGTTCTGAGGGTAGTCTAAAAATAAATTTCGAGGGTAGCTCCAAACTAGCCAATATATCAACCGGTCGGAGCGCCCAAATTTGATATTTATTCATCTGAGGGTAGTCTCATTAAACAATTCAATATATATCAATCGCTCTGAGCGCCCAATTAATATATATTCATCTGAGGGCTGCCCACTAATAAATTAGTACCCTCATACGAGGCTTAGGCGAGGAGAGAGCCCAAGTGAGGGCCTCTGGATCCGAGCTGATCGCAGATGGTCCGCTACAGGATCATGCATTTGCTTGAATGTTTGTTTTAAATTGAACATTGCACTGCACTAGTGGTGAGTAGCCCACTTAGGGCGATTCTCCTAATGAGCTTTAAATCTCACCTACGATCCCCCCTTATTTTACAAAAGTACAGGAGCAGAGGACGCCTGCCCTAGAGATTTATTGTGAAGAAAGCCGGATGTGGCTTTGGTGGTTGTACATGTGCTAGAACCCTTTTACGATAATA
This sequence comes from Tetrastigma voinierianum, assembly GCA_016808115.1. Lineage (NCBI taxonomy): Eukaryota > Viridiplantae > Streptophyta > Magnoliopsida > Vitales > Vitaceae > Tetrastigma > Tetrastigma voinierianum. Next base: position 152,834 of record JAEQBH010001339.1, read on the forward strand.
TGTATTGTTTAAGAGTAAAATATTAACTCTTGTAATCTATTATTGGGTATGCCAGCTTGCTCTATAGTTCGTATGTACATTGAGTATCATGAGGCCTATGGTCGTATTGATATATATTGTATATATTGACTGTTTGGGGATGTAAATGCAGGTTTTGTAAAATGGGTAGAGCTCCCGCACAAAGGAGACTCCGCCCGATTTTCTAGTGATCAAGAACCCGACTCTACTTCAGATTCCGCGACACGGGTAGTCAACGAACCTCTAGGTTTGGGGCGCCACAAATTGGCATCGAGCTTAGGCATACGGTCACCTAGGAGCTCGTTAGGGTATCCATTTCACCACTCAGGTGTGGTTTGATGATATGTATAGGTATGAGATCACTCCAGAAAAACCACGATAAAACAGACACCACAAAGTGATGCGTCAGTGTTTTTGTGATTGGATTTATGTGAAGCAAATAATGCCATTAGATCGTGCATAATGAACTCGTGGGTGTTATGTGATTGAATCACATGAGGCTGCTTAATATACATGTGATGATGTGAACGCTTTGGTGTTTACGCAGTGTAAACTTGGAACTAAGGAAATAAACAAAACAAATTCATAATTTATTTGGTTTAGTGGTGAAGAAATTTAATTTTTATGTTTTACAAAGTAAAATCGATTTAAAATAAATAAAATAAAATTTTCTAAATTTATTTTGGGATGTTGAAAGTGAGAAGAAATTTTTGAAACAAAGAAAATAAATTTTTTAAATTTATTTGGGTATATGGAGGAGGAAATAATTTTCTAAGATTTTACAAGAGGTAAAATTGAAGAAAATGGAAGAAAATAAATTTTTATAAATTTATTTGAGTGAAAAAAATTTCTATGAAAATCGAGAAGGAAAATAATGAGGTAAATTTATTTGGTCATGAGACAGAAAATAATTTTATAAGATTTTATATGGTGTAAAATCTAAGAAAATGGGGTTAAATAAATTTTTATAAATTTATTTGAGTATTAGAGAGTGTGGAAAAAAAAAAATTTGATTTTAGTGATTTTTTAAGATTTTCTAGCTGCTGGAAAAAAAAAAACGAAAAAAAAAAAAAAAAATTTGGTGCAGAATTTGGCGGGTTACGCCCAATCGTTTTAAGGAGGGGAATTGTATCATAATACTTGATTTTGTATTGCGTAGATTAGCTTGAAAGGTAAAAATTGTATTAATAGGTGTTGTGTTTGGCCAGGATAAAGGCTAGGGTAAGGCTGGATCAGACAGAATACGCGCTCATTTATGCTGCTACAATATAATTACCGTGAGCGGCGGCACAGGCGCAGCTCGTGCTGGCCGCCGCGCGGCGCCGCAGCAGCGCGGCGGCGCTGGGCAGCGCAGTGTGACGGCAAAGCGGCGCATTGCCGCAGGCGGCGCTGTAGGCGGCGCAGCGCTACTGGGGTGAGCGTGAGAGGCGCGGCGCGCGGGGCGCTGGCGGCGCTAAGGCGCCAGCGCCTGGTCGGGCGATCGCGGCACTCTGGTAATCTACTTTGTTTTAAACCTGCTGACCGTATTTTTCCTCGAAGTCAAGAATGAACACTGCTCATTAAAATAAAATTTTTTCAAAAAAATATACATTTATTAAATCAAATAAAATCAAATAAATTTTGATAAAATTTTCGAAAATAAAATTTTCAAAATAAAATTTTTGAAAATAAAATTTTGTTGAAACGATATTTTAAACGTTTAAATTGATTGCGTATATTAATTCGGGTTATAGTGATTAGTGTCTCTGGCCGTGGTTAAGCTCTGTAGACATCAGATGGATTTAACTACCATTTGAAATGGTGATTATGCGGTAGTTGCGTATTTAAATTATATGCATAGTGTAACGCGATAGAAAGGGTGAATGCTAAGGTTGGGTGGATTATGACCTGTGGATTCGGGTAATCGAGTACGAACAAGAGCATAACTCCATCAAGTAAATGAACTGGAGCGGTTGAAATTTAGCACCACTTAGGAAATGAACGGGTTACTCATGGTCATTAAGCTCCACGCACCGCACCGCATTACTAGTTGGGATCGGTAAATGGAAATTAATGACTTTGCTGCCATCAACCGTGTAAATGGCCAAGAGTACGAGGACAGGCGTAGGACGCCCACGAGGCACCGGGGTCGCACCACCGACAATCGGCCCACCACGCAGATTTGATCTAACGTGGCCTCGAGAGGCCGTGGTGTTGCGCTGCTATCGCACAGCTCGCATAGCGTGCAGTCGAAAAATCCCAGTAACCCGCAGGTTCGGGACGTATCATCCGACATTCACAAAGGGGGAAAAGATCCGGCTTATGGTATACCATAGGTTCACGCAAATGAAAGCGTTAGAGGCTACTGAGATTACCTCCGACGCGAACCGGATAGACTAGCGCGCTCTAGGGGCCCAGAGAATGGCGCCCAAATATGGCGGAATTGGGCAAGGACCCTAGAGACCTTGTGAGGAGCCGTAGTGTAAATTCATCCCCTAGGATTGTGGCGAGAATAGTGGGACGATATGTCGAGGTTCAACAGCCAGAGATCTCTGGGACTCCATCACAAAGTGGACTCGAGGATTATGGACATGCCGAGTCCGAAGGTCATCCCTGGGATGGATTGGCTGACATTACAAGGTTGTTATCGAATGTGAGCGCAGGAGAGCCACCGCCACAATGCCAGACTCGCATCGTGGTCAGATTTCAGTGTGCAAGCACGATTTCTCGCCCCGTGACAAAGATACGAGTTCAAATGTCAAGGATCTGTCATGTCGGGCTAGCTTGCCTACCCGTGGAGTGATGGCAGAGGTCATACTGATTCACCCGAGAGCGTGCGAATATGTGGATGTTTTCCGCATGAGCCACCCGACTACCCCACCTAGTGGATGCAGACTTCTGACCGAAAGTTACACCCGGTATTTCACCCCATCTCTATGACTCCACATGATGGCAACTCTGGGCTGAAATCAGGAACCTGTGAGCCCGCCATAAGAGCTATCGACAGTGGGTTATCAAACCGGCACTTCACTACGTGGGCGCTCCTGGCTTTATTTATAAGAAGAAGCGGCAAGACCCTTCGACCGTGCATCACTATGTGCAAGTGGTTACGATTCGTGAACTCCAGATCCATTAATGGTGATCGATGATTTATTTGGACTACCGAGAGGAGTGCGAGTCTTCCAAGATAAGCATTCGTGACCGGGCTACCATCACCGAGCTGTGGGAGACAGATATCCCTAAGACAAATAAGAGGGACGCGCTACGGGCACTTCCTGAGTTTACTAAGTGATGCCTTTGATCGACGACGCGCTACCGGCATTCATGACCATGCATGTGGTATTCCAACCCTATCTAGATCGCCTTGTCGTAGTCTTCGTGGATGACATTTTGATCTACTCCCGCCGCAGGAGCATGAGTATCACTCGAGGATTGTGCTACAGCCATCGACCGTCACTATACGCTAAGTTCAAGAAGTGCGAGTTTTAGCCATCGAGGGAAGATTGGGACATGCGGTGTCGCACTAGGAGTGTCGCCGACTCTAGAGCAGGTCGGAGGCAAAGGATGAGTCGGGAGAGACTCGAATGCCAACCAGATACGTGAGCTTCGGGATCACCGGATATTAAAGGAGATTCGAGAATGGCTGAAGTCATCCATTCGGGGATTCGGATCGTAGACTTCGCCACGGGACACGGACCTGGCTTGGTCGGGACAGCCCCGACCATGCAGAGGAGATCGAGGATACTCGAAACACCTCGTGATACGGGGTGTTGGTAACAAGAGGGAGGATCAGCTTTCTCCTAGTTCAGGCAGAAGACTTCTGCTTCACACTAGTTTCAGGACTGGGGGCCGTGGATCGAGTACGAAAGTGTGGGACGGGATTTCCCGCAGATGGGGATCCTGACTCGGGGACAATGCGTCCCAAGAAATGTGTGAGAACATGATAGAGGCGGCTTTTGCTCTCCACACCCTAAGACGGCCGAGGAACTAGTTTCGCTCGGGTGCTATACAAGCACTTCCAACACAGATGAGCGAGGGGCCGTGAGTGTGGGTCAAGTCAGGACAGACAGTTAATGTTGTGGCTGCAATGACCTTGGGGTGGTGGCAGACATATCGTCATGATGTCAGTTCGATGATGGATATCGACAACCATCGGGTTGTCGCAATCGAACTAGGCGCTGTCATACCCGACACCTATTACTGGAATCAGCTTGGGAGGTTACGCCTTTGTAGAGAAGCCAAGTAAAGATGTTCTTCCTTGTGGATGTGTGGTGAGAGCTTCACTGGATAGCTCGGGATTACGAGCGAGAGATCTCAGGATTTTGCTCATGGTGGACCCAGAGGTGTACCCAGATGGGTCATTCACCACTGTGAGGCCGAAGCCTGCCTTAGATCACATTCCAACAAAGACTCATAGTTGAATCAGAAATGTAAGAGGCTCATGTAGCCGAGAAGTTATGCTGCCCGATATGAAAACACACGTTAAATTCATCACATAGACTTAGAGAGCCGAAAGTGATGGGGAGCCAGGTGACTCGAGGTCGGATACCCTTGAAATCGTGATTGCGTCGCTGAAATGCAAGGGCTCGCAGAAATGGATGTCATGTAATGACATGGACTAGATCGACGGTCCATGGATTGTCAATGATCGTGGACTCGAGGTTACGCTTACCCACCACAAGAGTCAGGTAGATTACGCGGTGTACGGATTACAATGTGTTAGAGGCATAATAAGTAACATGTGTCCCGGATCAAGGCGGTAGGGATAAATCGCCTCAGCTGACCCGCCACAACACCGAAGCACAGCGAGTACGAATGGCACCATATGAGGCATTGTAGCGAAGGCCGATCACCGTTATGCCTGACCGAGGTGGAAGAGAGCCCACTCGGGGTTCTCGATTCGATTGTATGACACCTAAGTGAGAAGGTGAGCTTGATATGATAGCGCTTCTCACTCGCCGTGCCGCGAAGAGTTATGCTAATGTACGACGTCGACCCTTAGAGTTCAAGGTTAGGGATCACGTCTTCTTAAAGGCTATACCTAAGAGGGAGCTGGTCAGGTTCGCAAGCGGAAGCTATCGAGGTTTATCGGGCCTCTTCGAGATACTGAGGATAGCACTTCGTAAGGCGACTTGCATGCATCGCCCAAAGATGTCAGTGTGTCCATGAGGTGTTCCATGTCTCCATGTCCGGAAATATAATCTGCATTCAAACATGTGGTGGATCAGGGAAGACTGAGGTCGATACCGATGGGACCTTCGAGGAGGGACCAAGGTGCATTGTTTGTAGTCGCGGATCGTAATTTTTGCACGCAAAGACCGTGAGGCTAGTGGAGTGCTATGGCGGCACCGTGGAGCCGGAGGAGTCACCGGGAGCGCAGGACACGATGGCTACCTATCCCTTCTTGCTTAGTGGACGAAGGTACGTGATTTAGTCGCTTAAGGTTTAAATGGTTGTTTACATGCATGGTAGTGTGCGCGTTGCATATGCATGTGCGCGATTATGATAGTCCTGAATTTCAGGACGAAATTCCTTTTAAGGAGGGGAGAATGTAAGACCCGAGAAATTTCAATTCCTGGAATAGGGGCAAAATCGTAATTTTGATTATAAAATTATAATTACAAGTAAAAGTCCAGATTAATTCTCTTAGACTCGGATGACTAAACGGATTCTACCGCTGGAATCGCCTCTAAATCAGCTAGCACGAAAATTTTGCAATTTGGCCGGCATACGGAATAAGACGCTTTTCACAAGACGCGTTTCGCGTCAGAATCGATTTTCGATGCGACGAAAGACACAAATAGCATGTACTCATGTACCATAAGTGGTATGAGTAGAGAAATGATGAAAATAGACGGCCGAGATAGTGCCGAATGTCAAAACTGGAGAAAGAAGGGAATTAATTGATTTTAAGTCAAATAAGACAAATTAATGTATAGTGCTCTTCTCCTCAAATTCAAAAGGAGCTAAAACGTAAATGGAGAACCAGAGCCGAGTAGATCGAATGGAGTTCTTCTAGAGAGAGGTCTTCCTTCTCTCTAGGAAATAGAAAGGACGGATGCTTGGATTTCGACTTTGTTAGTTATAGAGAACGTTTCACACGGAGCAGCTAATGCAGGACCCATTATGAAGCCTTGATAACTCCAAGAAGCAGGATTTTCTCCTACTTGAGTTTTATTCCCATTTTTAAGGGTTTTTCGATACTGTTAGTTTGAGGCCGTGAGGGGTTGCTTGATCGGTCCTAAAACTCGGGACCGAATTTATAAAATTTCAAAGAGGGACGTGGCAGCCGTGGTCGCCCACTACTGGAATTGGTGGAAAATGGGTATGGTGGTATTGATTCATGTTTGAGATGATAAAGGTCGGGAATGGGCCGTATGATCGGTCCCAAATATGGGACCGAATTGATGCAAGGTTTTTCTTTGAGCCAAGGTGCAGCCGTGAGTCGCTTTCATGGTCGCTTTGGGTGTGGGTTTGCTTAATTTGTGTATTAAATGTTTGTTGGTATGCTTAATGAATGGCCGTGAATCATGTGTTCACTAAGTGAACCGTACTTTGTGATTTTCCGAATAGTAAACGAGGGTTTACTATTCCCGAATAGTGTTCTAAAATATATATTTTTTGTGAAAGTACGTGTTGGCCGAGGATTTAAATTTAATTACTGTATGATCATTAAATTCTGCGAGCTAATTTTGATGTGTGATTTAAAGTTTTATGTAAATATATTCATGTATATATATTTGCATGTGATTTAGACTGAATTGTAACTGGCATACATGCATTCCATATGCACTGGAACATTCTAGGAATATAGGAATGAGTGCAATGGTATTAGCCTCTGTATAAAACAATTCTGAGTAGTCTAAATGTAAATTTCTGAGGGTAGTCCAACCAAATAATATATCAACCGCTGAGCGCCCACTTGATATTTATTCATCGGAGGGTAGTCCATTAAACACCACTACATATCAATCATTCGAGAGGCCCAATTAATATATATTCATCTGAGGGCTGCCCACTAATAAATTAGTAATTCTCATACGAGGCTTAAAGTAGTGTGAGAGAGCTCTGAGGGCTCTGATCCGGGAGTTGGTCATGTAGACATTCAAGTAGGATCATGCATTTGCTTGAATGTTTGTTTAAATTGGAACATTGCAATCGCACTTAGGTGGTGAGTAAATTTCCACTTAGTGGCATTCTCCCATCGAGCTTTACTTGCCCCGTCGTGGGATCCCCTTTATTTTGGCAGTACAGGAGCGTGCGAGAGGACTCGGCCCTAGAGATTTATTGTGAAGAAAGCCGGGATGTGGCTTTGGTGGTTGTACATGTATTAGAACCCTTTACTTTTAATATATGTATTGTTTAAGAGTAAAATATTAACCTTGTAACTATTGGGTATATAGTCGTTTCATAGTCGGTATGTACATCGAAGACTCGCGATGGGCCCAAGTGGGTCGTGATTGATATATATTGCATATATTGGACTGTTTGGGACAGTAAATGCTGTGTTTTCAGAACGGGTAGAGCCCTCGTACAGCGAGACTCGCCCGATTTTCTAAAGTGGCGCTGCACCCGAATTCTACTCAGATTCGCTGGTCGACGGCAGTCAACGAACCTCTAGGCCTGGGGCGCCACATGTCGTGGATTATTTACTCAAGGAAAACACCATTCTTTCTCAGAATAAAGAATTATATAAAGAGCCAAATTGTGTTATGGAGGTTGTCATCTTTAATTACTTGACTGGGTTGATCGAAATATGATTGGTATGATTTTTGTTTTTTCAGAATGATGATTTGCTAAAGGAAGGTGGAGGGTCCGTAACAGCTTCTCTTTTCTTCTCCCGACTCGCACACCTAATCGGGCCTCCTCGATGTCGGCTAGTCTATGCGACTATTTGTATAAAGTCTTAATTTTTTATCGATGATGTGTTATCTGTAGTCACAGACTTCCAGTCAGCTCCAAAGTCACAACTGTGGTTCCACTGTATTGTTCACTCAACATGCTTGAAGGAGGCATTGGGTATGCTTCGTATTTTATGCCTTTTATTTTTTATTTTTTTTGTCTTTGAAGAACATAATGATTATAGATGTATATTTGAAATCATCTACATTTCTATGTTTATAGAGAGTGACTCATGTGATTCTATAGAGCACTCTTTTCTTGCTTCAATGGCCCAACCAAAGGACTCGCCGCCCAAAATACTTACTGCTGTAGAAATATTTCTCCTCCAATTGTAATTAATTTGTCATAATCTACCTGACAATACTTAGTTCCATAAGTACTAATTAATCATAATTATGAGTCAACAATTTCTTTATAATCGCTTAATATTAATAAATGCTTTGATTAATTATAGATAAACAACTTTAGTTTTGTGGTTGTGCATTTCATTACTTTTTATTAAAATAAAATAAAGTTTTGATGATGCTAATTTCTATGCTTATAATGTAATTAACAAGAAAATAATTTTCATCACAGGTTGCTACCCCATGAAGAATGCTCATAGAAAGCCACCAAGATTTTTAAGGAGCGACTAATAAGTGATCTAATATACTTGGAAGAATGTTCCGAGGACACTAAGAATTTGTAGTTTGATTAGTAGTTAGTATATTGTATTTAGTACATTTGACATTAATATTACTATTTTGTTATCTAAGTGTACTATTGATTTTATAATTAATGAAAAATATAGTGGTTCAACTTATTTAATGACATCTATTAATTTAATTCTTAAATCTAGAACTTTATGATTACATATAATTGAAATTTTCAGTCATAATAGGTTAATTAGTAATAAAAGCTAAAACCTGCACGTCGAAAATTAGCTCTAGCATGTCTCTAATTAGATTAGGGACGGAAAAATTCCATCTCTAATTAGAGACTTAGTGTTCCTCTTTGATCCGCTCTAATTAGAATGACAGATTGGACATTCGTTCTAAATCGTGAGACGGAATACCCCGCCTTTAATTAGAGACGGATTTGAGACGAGGTAATTTCGTCTCTAATCGCAGATTGAACAAATCTCGTTCTAATTGGGACAATGAATTCCGCCTCAATTTGAGATGCACGAATTCCGCCTCGATTGAGACAGAGCCGAATTCGCCTTCTAATTTGAGATTCGAATAATTCCGCCTCTCGGGACCGTCTTTGATTAGAGACGAAATATTTCCGTCTCTAATTAGAGACAGAATTGAGACGGACACAATTAGAAACCAGCGTTTTAAAGACCGAAAATTCCGTCTCTAACCGTCCCGACCTGTTTCAAACTGACAGACCGACCGTCTGCCTCTTAATTCCGATTTTTCTTGTAGTACATCAAAACATCAACAAATAAATAAACAAGTAAAGTCAAATGAGAAAGAATATGTACCTTGACGGCACATCATAAGCGCTATCAATAGAAAACAATGTTTTGTCACATCCCACATCATATAGGGGAGAAACTTCCTAGCACTAAATAAGTATGGGCTCCTCTCAACCTAGTAGATGCGTTTTAAAGCCGTGAGGGCCTCGAGAACTGCCGACAATATCTACATGAAGGCTGGGTCATATAAATGGTATCGAGCCGATCCCCTCGACCCCGATACTGGGTCTGTCTTCGCTTGCCTCAAGACCAATGGACACAACGAGGATGTCATGGTCTGCAATGGGGGAAGTTGTCACATACCACACGATAGAAACCGCACTATATAAGTATGGTTCCTCCTCAACTAGCAGACGATTTTGTGAAGCCGTGAGGGTCCTCTTTAGTCCGGGCGGACAATATCTACATGGCTGGGCCGGGTCAAGCATGCTTAGTGTAATAACAAATATAAACATTACCATTGAATTATAAAAACAAATTGTACATCCAGTGTCAATGTTATTTAATAAAGGATACATGAGATGTTGGGTCCCACCAAAGCCCATTTATATGTTACACATATTAACTCCACAAGATTACATTTTATAAGAACTATAGAATTAATCATGTGTTTGGAATTTTTGAAAACTCATATGAAATTGAGGTTTTGAAAATTGAAATTTTGAAATTTTGGAAATTGAGAATTTTTTAAATGAATTTGAAGTTTGAGAATTTTGAATTTGGAATTTGGAAATTTAATTTTTAAATTAAGAACTTGAATTTTATAAATTTGAGATTTGGAATTTAGAAATTTGAAATTAGAAATTGAGATATTTGAATTTTTAAATTATGAAACTTTGAATTTTGGGATTGGGAAATTGTAAATTTGAAATTGAAAACTTTAAAATTTGAAATTGGAAATTATGAGATTTCGAATTTTTAGATTATGACACTTGAATTTAAATCGAAAAATGAAACTCTAAAAAATTAAATCGAAAAATTAAGGGAATTGAATTTTAGAGTTGAAAATTTGAATTTTAGAATATGAGAAATGTGAATTTGAATTTTTGAAAATTGGATATTTAAATTTTTAAAAAATGTGGAATGAAATTTTAGTACTTGAATTTTTGGAAGACTTGAATTTTAAGATTAAATTGAAAAAAAAAATGAATTTTAGAAAATGAGAAATTGAATAAATTAAGGGTAGGAATTTGACGGGCTAAAGAGCTTATTAGAATGCATCGCCAAAGGCTTAGTCGAATGACCTAATGGATCGATAAACTAACCTAAGGGGTTGGGCCTATATGGGTTGACCTAATGGGTTAGATCTAAGTAAGTGACAGAATAAATCGCCTGCGATGTCGCTCGTACTAACGAGTCGGACGAATATATCAATAAGTATCGCTTAAACTACATCGAAGTAGCCTATGTCAGTCTACCACGGCCGGTCTAATACGTTTCTGTGATAAGTAATTAAGTTGGGCTTAAACCGTCGAGCCTAATTTGATGCAGCCTAAATATGTTGGGCATAGACTAATGGGTTTTGTATAATATGTCAGGGGCGAGATCAATGGGCGAAATTAATATATGCTTATCATTGTCACGCGCATAGTCTCAAATTAGTGATTAATATACATATCCAATTTGATAAATTCCACCAATACAAATTTCATACTAATTAATAAGTCTCATTCAATATATGAACCAAATTTATAAATTTCAATAACAAACAAAATTTTCTAGCATTTAACAAACCCAATTTAAATATTTAATAATTTAACCCTAATTCAAAATAACATTATAACATTTAATCATACTAAATTAATAAAATTATGTTAATTAACAATTCCAAAGTGATAACTTAAAAAATTCAAATATTGCAAAATTCTAATTTTCCATTATTGCAGCTAATTTCTACAAATTAAAGTCTAAATTATATCTAAACAAACTTCTAATTTAATATTTGATAACCTAGTCTATGCAAATTTTTTCTGGGTTAACCATTAACACACAAAAATATAATTACACATATATAACACAAAATTAAACCCAAATACAATAAAGTAAGAGAAAAATGCAAGATTCAAGCTAATTACATAAGTTTCACCAACAACAATTTTTCATATCAACATACATAAATCTCATAATAGCCCATAAAAGAAAAATCCAATCCCACAAATATACACATATGTGAATTTTATGCTAAAGAAAATGTGTAATGAGTGTTGACAAAATGAGAAAATAAATAAAGAATGTATGAGTCTTTTACCATTTTGATGTTTGCTTGCATTTGCTTCTTTTAACAATAAAAATGGATGAGAAAAAAAAAGTTAGAAAGATGAGAATGGAGAGAAGAAACTAGAGGAAGATGAATAGGAGAAGAGAAGAGAGGAAAAAAAAAAAAAATGTCATTGGGGTGGGTTGGGGTGGTGGGTGGTCAACTACGACTTTAGGAATTGTATATGGTATTTAGGAATTTGATTAGTTTTGTGTTAAGTCAATCACTATGCTGAACAAATTTGCTCATATAATATAAGTGGTGCATTAACATTATGCATGCTCAGAGTTCATATTACTTATATAGTGAAATAATACAACTTATAAGTGCTTATTGCAAAAATAGATATAACTCATATATATTTTGCATCCTTATTACCTAAATCGCTGATATAATCATATAAAGAATAAATGAAACATAATTTAGGAAAAAACTAAGATATCTACCTGCATCGATCCTGCCTGCTTTGGATCAATTACTCATCTAATCCGATCCTGGTCCGAACTCGACTCGCCTGTCTTCGAGTCTTAGGATTGCGGTGTTTTCGGTTTTAATTAATCTAGTTCGGTCCACTTTGACCAATGAACAAATTACAAGAAAAACCTATCAGCAAAAATATTTAGCCTTACTAATATCTTAAATTAACAAATTTGAATGTATGTGGCATGGTAATATACACATCAAGATAAGGTATGCAGAGGGAAGGCTCAATCAACTTAATTTTTTTATTTTCTTTATAAAGCTGACTACATCACAGAGAGAGCGTAAAATCCTCAAGCTTTTAGCTTCCCTCTTCGGATCTAGACTAGGCTAGCACCAGGACTTCATTCAAGACCGTTTCCTTGAAGGTTATCAGCACCACTCTTCATGTGAATACTGTTGAGGCAAACCACAGATGTGGTTTGCTTCGATCGCAGCCGCATCACCCTTTGGGATCGGTTTACACCAACGTGAGGTATAAATCTCGCACTTGGTACATTCGCTTTGAACCGACTCCTCATGCTTCCCCAAGGGTTCCTGAAGGGCTTTCTTTAAGTTTTTTTTTTTTTTTTTGTTTCTCACGCTTTGCATGAGATGCCACTTTCAAAAACCCAACAAAGGGTATCAGAGAGCACACCTCCTGTGTGCATCAAACCGACATTCGATTGTTTGTTTTAAGGTTTTGATACCCATGGTTCCAAGCTTCAAAATGAGATTTGTGGCTTGTATATTCTTCATCATGTGTTTTTTGTCATGTAATCGGATTGTGAGATGATCTATGATGGTTACAGTAAGTGGAAAAACGGTTTTGGATGAGATTTAAATTAAAAAAACATAATGTTTCTTTGAAGAGCGGAAACTAGAAGACAAACCAGTTTATCTTCGCATGGCGTGAAATGTTTCACGCGGAAGCGTAGATGCTTTTCATATCCATCACGCTACGGCATGATGGAGATCTCTCCATAGTGTGATGTCTTTCACGCTGTGGTGTGAACTCTCCTCGAGGATGAGTGTTTGGTAAACTGCTTTGTCTTTAAATTTCATGCTATCGCATTATTTCGGTTCCTGGCGAATATTTTAACCGAGAAGATATATGCAATATGAGATTGAACTGTTCAATCTTAAATTTCTATATTCATGTGCTTTGACATACATGTTGAAATTACCTATAAGACATTTTGGACAAAATGTATTCCTCAAGGAAGTTAAGATTCAAGCGTTGAATCAGTTATGAATTCAAGTGTTGAATCATATTAGTTCAAGTGTTGAACAAGGATTATAGTTCAAGTGTTGAACAATAAGTTTTTGAATCATTTTGAGGTTTAAGAGTTGAATCAAATTTTAGTTCAAATGTTGAACAAAGGACTTAAGTTCAAGTGTTGAACTGATAAGGTTTTTGAATCGGTATAAGATTCAAGAGTTGAATCAATTTATAGTTCAAGTGTTGAACAAATTAGTTTTCAGTTCAAGTGTTGAACAATTAGGTTTAAGGTTCAAGTGTTGAAACCTTTTTTCTTCTTTTCCAACTGGAATTATCTTTTTTTCAATAAAAACCTACAAAATACAAATTTGGTGAATTTTCCATAATTTAGCATTAAAAATATATATCAACTACTAAAAATATGCCAGAAAAATGGATTAAAATAGATGAGTTTAGGGACCAATCAAATTCCCCCAAACTTAAAGTTTTGGCTTATCCTCGCTAAAAAGAAATTTTGTTTGTCCTCAAACAATTTAGCTATTATTTTTAAGGACATTTTTTGTTGAATCCTCAATTGGGCAGTAAACATAAGTCAGTTATAAAATTATTTCTAAACACGTTTCCCATCTAGAATCAGAAAGATTTTCAATTAAGTTCACTAAATAGCCAAATAATTCATATAATGTAACAATTCAATTATTCAACCTGAACTGCGGAGTGTGATGGTCTTCTCTCTTTTCCCTGGCAGATTAGTTAATCTTCCTCGATAATACTCACCGCTACACTTCCTTACTCTTTAAGTCTCATATACTTGTTTGTCATATTAATTCCACTAATGTAAGCATAACACCACCTTCAAGATCAAATAAGTCTTTTTAGGCTTGTAATGTGTGGCTCGGGTAATTTGGTGGATAATTGACAAGAATTAAATTTTACCTGCATATCATCGACACAACTTAGCACTTTACTTTCATTATGCATTTCATTGATATCAAGCTTCTAACCTCCTCATCTGGTTTTGTGCATCTTTTGCATATTCCATTATGGTATCTTTCTCTTTCTATCGAATTACACTTAGAATATCACTTCTCTTCCTTATCTTAGAAGCTTTTTCACTTTTCATCTTTTATCAAAGTTTCTGGAAAGGTGCAATGTTTTGTCTTTTTAAGCTTTCTACCTCCCTTAACAAACTTTGGGTCAGTAACTCCCATACCAGTTGGCATTAGGGTACTAGGTGTTGAACACCCCTAAGAATTTAATTGCTCAAGGGAGGAAGGCTACAAGACCAAACTCATTCCTCCTTGATGTTTCACTTTTTACAACTTCCTTTCTTCATCTTTTCATATCTTCTCATCTCAATTTTTTTTTCTTTCTCAACCCTTTTCATCCTTCTCTATAGCTTTAAATAATATTCCCCAAACTTATCCTCCTTCTCTCAGATGTGTCATGTAACTGGCAAATAAGGGTTCTTTTACTCGTGTGGATTATGTTTAAGGAAGGATTCGGGCTTCCATTCGGCTGGTTGATGATAAGATCGTCATTGGCTCAAATAAGGAACTAATGTGCATGCTATGCATATAATAAAGGTAGGCTTTGAAAGGCCTTTAAAATCCTGCTGATGGCCTATATTTCCTCATAGATATCGCTTAGATTTTTCCTCGACTAATAATATATAAGTTCTGTGACATCTGAGATTTAACTGCTATGGATCCTTAAGATGTTCCTAACCTGAGCACAATTTGTTTTGTGATACTTTTAACCATGTGCAAGTGTTTATCAGATTTTAAATAACCGAACTGCTTTACAAAATAGAATCACAAGCCATATTGTTCCATCAATTTATTAAACCTTCCTATTCTCGGGGTTCAACATTTATTAATATCCTTACAACTTTCCCTTTCAATTCATCTCATCCTACCCCCAATGCATCTATCAAATTGTTTGTTTGGTTTTTGGATATGTTGTGTTATTTAACAGTTAGAATATTCATTTAGATCAACAATCTGGCCTAGAAATTTAACACAAAGAATAACTCACTCCCATCAACAATTAAGCTCCACTAAACAATTCATACTTTATTTAGCAATTCAAACCAGAAATTTGGTTTCATTGACCAACTAAGCTATTTACCACAAGTAAACAATTTCAAATTATTAAACTCAAAGGAAAGAAAATATAAACAAAATAAACAAGAAATGAAAAAATAAGAGTGAACACCAATTCTTGTAAAGAAATTTTCAATTCATTAAATTTTTCAAGGCTGAGAGATTAGGTACAAGAGGGAAGATGGGAAGGAAAAATAGGGTGAGCTATTTTCTTCTTCTTTCATGCCTATGGGAATGCTGGGTGCTGACTGGTTCAAACTCAGAGTCCAACAGAAGGTGAGAACTCAGAACTGCATTTCGTCAGCTGGACCTACTGCCCTCTTCAATTTTGTTGAGTACAAACCACTCCATGGATAGGGTCATTTTCTTAATAAGATCCTTTTGTCTCTACCTAATAGAGTTCAGGGTTCCCTCAAACTCACCCTGGGCAGAGTACATCTTAATCAGGTTGTTGTTGATCATATCCAAGCTTTCAAATTCAACACTTTTCCTCGTAGTTCAGTAGCCCTCCATTTCTTGTCCCTTTTCTCTATCAGAGTTCCTAATGTTCCTTGTACAGATACCTAAAAGCATCTCGCTCTGCAAGTTCTTCTCCATGGCATCTTCCATTTCCTTCATGATTTTTATTAGCTCACTATCTCTCCTGAGCTGATTTGAGATGAAGGCATCTTCTCTTGCCTTGAGTTCTTCACTCAACTCTTGTTCTCACAATTCCCATCTGCCCTTCCACTCTTCATCTCTCTATTTTAGGGTTTCTTCTAGATTTTAGTCCCTTCTTTTAAGTTCCGCATCCATTTATTGATCTCTCAGTTGGAGTTGGATCTGCAGTTGTTTGTCCCTTTCTTACATTTCTTGCCTCATTGTTTTCAACATTTTCATCAATGCAACATTGTTACCTTGAGGCTCTGAGCTTTCAGCATGCTTATGATGGGCTTGTCTCAATCTGGAGAGAGGGTTAGAATTGGGCTTGCTTCTGCCTCCGTTTGGAGCTTGAGCTTCACCAGCTGTGGCATCAGATTTCTATCTGCCTTCTTCTTCTCACAAATTTCTACCTCACTTTCCCTGCCTTTGTTCTTAAGCCCCTTGGTGATTCCTCACAAGGTCAAAGGCAGTTCCCCGGATAGTTTTCCTTCCTCCTGGGGCCTCCTTGTACACCACCCAAGATATAGAGCTCAGATCAATGTCGTGTGTTGAATCACCGTACTTCTCAGAATAGCCTTAGAATTGAGTTTTCTATAATTTTACCAACACTGAATTTGTAGCCCTTCAGGACGACATACAACAACACTACTTCCTTCTCCCTAACTATACACAGGTGCTTTGAAGGTAGAATGATTGAACATAAAAAATAAAACCACACCTTTGCTGTCTGCCAATGCCCTGCCGGCTTCGACCTGCAGGGTTTTTTCCTAAGTGGCATTCCACCGTCCCTCGTCGGGTCGTTAGTAAGTCTACAATCTCTCCGGAAGCCGTGGTCCTTCACCAACTTCGACCCATCTCTTCATTTCCTAAAGATTGTATGTTAGGTCGGGCCATTTCTCTAACAAGGAAACGCATTTGCCCTAACATAGGGCCGCCTTTGTCTTTCATTCCTACCATGTTCGTATAGAACTGCTTCACCACATCTACGAACCCAAGAGCCTTATGCTCACAGAATAAATGTCATCCTCTTTGCTCTCATGACTTCCCTTGGAAGGAGAAATCAACTCTACTGGAACCTCTCTCCTATGAAGCCTCTGTAGCTCGGTAGTAATTTGTCCCTCCTCCAAGCGACATAAGCCCGCCTCTCGAGGCCCGCCGCTTGCTTTCTCCTCCGCTCGGCCAAAGATTAGCTTCAACTCCTCTCTTCCTCTTCTGGTTTTGTCACCGGGACCGCTTCTCAAGCTCTGCCTTTCTTCAACTCTTACTTGCTTAAGTCATTGCACGCCTTCGCCACCCCTCTATGTATTTTTCCATGATTTCGTTCAAGTTCGAAACAAGGTTTGACGGCTCAAACATTGTGAGAGAAAGGTTTTTGGAATCTAGAGTTTCGAAAAGGAGTGAGAGAGATTTGGTGAGGAGATTTGAGTGGGTTGAAGGTTTATGAGGCAGGTGGCCTTTCAATTTTCAAAACTTTTCTATTTATAAGCTAAAATGTTTGTTGTGCCTTTATTAATTTTCGGGACAAAAATTGACTTAGGGTTTGTTCCCTTTTTAATATTATGTCACAACATAAATTTTGCGCTTACTTAGGAAGCTTAGGCAGCTCTGTTGCGACAGATGAAAATTTGGTTCGCGATGATCAAATGGATGTCTCAAGCTTACTTATGTCACGAAAATGAGAAAATTTTGTCACGATAGAAACTTTCCTTCCAATCTCTAAGTCTAAAGTTGATTATGTCGCGACACAGAGAACGTATGTCGCAACACAAAAAATTTGATGCTCAAGTAAACCTATGTTGCGACATACAAAAATATTGTCTCGACAATGTTTTTCTTCCGTAAACATAGGTCATTTATACCCTATTGCGTAAATAGATAAATTGTGTCGCGGACAAACCTACCTGCGACTTTCAAACGCCTAAATCAGTTCTTGTCGCGACATAAAGAAACAATGTTGTGACTGAGTTTGGCCATAATGTCTCGACAAAGAGAAAGCATGTCGCGACATTGAATCACAATATTGCACAATTGCACAATTCCCTTTTTTGTTTTTCAATCAAGCCACATTCAAAGCAAGGTGTATTCACTCATTCCAATTAGAACATACTTGTGAAAACACATCAAATCATCTAAGAACCTCAATTCAAGTATGAACAATCACATTTCATTTCTTCATTCAATATGATTCGCCAAGATGATATTCAAAATATCTAAAAAAATGAGACCAACAAAGCTACTATTCATTTTCTACTTTTAAATAAAATCACATTCCCTCAAACTTCAATTATGCTTTATCATTAAAGATAAATTGAGGGAAATAGAAATACTCCCCCTTGTAGCAATTTTATGCATATTTCAATTTGAGAAAGTGTGCTTCCTAATAACATCAATTTCTAATCTACCACCGGTCCCTTACAAAAATCATTGAAAACAACACTTAAAATTTATATAAAATTGAAACTAAACTTCAAACATAAACAAATTTAAAACAAACTAAATTAACTATGAAATTAAAATTGGTCAGCTTCCCAAGAAGCTACTCATTTTAATGTCTCTAGTAGACATTTGTCAGAGGAAATGCCTCAGCTCAAGCAACAAAATTCTTCCCTTTCTCTTAGATATGGTTCACTCTTCATTTATGTTCCCTCCAAGGTAATGCTTCAATCTCTGACCATTCACTTTAAATTCACATTCAAAGTCGCTGTTACCGTCTAAAGGTGTACTTGCTACTACTTGTAGGACCACTCCATTTTGACTTTAGTTTTCCCGAAAATGTGGGCTTTGAGCTTGGAATTATATAATAGGACTTGTTCTCCTCGCTTTGAATTCTCCTTCCTCAAAAATCCTTTGATCATGCCAATCTTAGTCTTATCTTGTAGATTTTGGCATTATCATGTTTCATTCCTCAACTCTTCCAGCCATTCAATTAAAGCAATCTTTGTTCTTTGCAGCCTTGAAATCATAGTTCACTTGATGACCCACATAGCCTTGTATTCTAGTTCCGCAGGAAGATAGTTCCATTTAGAATTTTGTAAAACAAGCCTCTATAAGCCCACAATGTATCATCTAACTTTATAGACTAGTCTTTTTTGCTTATATTCACAGTTTTCTCCATAATTTTCTTTATCTCCCTATTAGAAATTTCAGCTTTCCCATTTGACTAAGGGTGATAAGCCAATCCGATCACATGTTTGATTCGATATCTATTCATGAGTTTTGCAAAAACTTTATTTGCAAAATGGCTTCCCTCATCACTAATGATTGTTCTGGGTGCTCCAAATCTGCTCAAAATATTTCTTTGTATAAACCCAACCACTATGCTGGCATCATTTATGGGACAAGCCATTGCTTCCACCCATTTGGATACATAATCCATAGCTAAGAGAATGTATAGATTTCCAAATGAATATAGGAAAGGTCCCATGAAGTCTACCCCCCATACATAAAAAATTTGCACTACTAGGATTCCTCGCAGGGGCATTTCATTTCTTCTGCTTATATTGCCCATACTCTAACAATTATCACAATGTTTTACCCATTCAAAACAGTTTTTGAATAAAGTAGGCCAATAAAAACCTTATTAGAGAATTTTCTGGGTTGTTCTGTCTCTTACAAAGTGTACTCCATGACATTTCTCCATAATATCACCTTGTTCTTTTTTGGCACACATCTTCTTATGATCATATCTACTCCTCTTCTAAAAAGTAGTGGGTCATCCCAAATATAAAATCTGCTATTAGTTCTCAATTTTCTTTTCTACTAGTAGCTTAACTTAGATGGCACAACTCCACAAGCTAAGTAATTCACAATATCAGCATACTGTGGTGTTCGGATCGAAACAAAAATAATCAAGCCATCAGAAAATTTTCGCTTATATCGCTCTCTTTCCTTTTCAACAAATTTTTCCAATCTAGACAAGTGATCAGTTATCACATTGTCACTACTCTTCTTATCTTTAATCTCCAAATCAAACTCTTGCAATAATAATACCCATTTGATCAGTCTTGGTTTAGCATCTTTCTTTGCCATCAAATATCTAATTGCAACATGATCAGTGTGTATTATAACATGGGACCCTAATATGTAAGGCCTGAATTTTTCACAAGCAAACACCATTGTCAACATCTCCTTCTCTGTGGTAGAGTAGTTCTCTTATGTCTCATTGAAGGTTTTGTTGGCATAGTATATGGCCTTGAATATCTTTTTAGTTCTTTGTCCCAATACAACTCCCATTGCAAAGTCACTGGCATCACACATAATTTCAAATTCATTGTTCCAGTCAGGTATCACCATGATGGGTGTTGTAACTAATATGGATTTAATTTCATAAAATGCAGCCTTGCATAATTCATCAAAATAAAAATTTTCATCTTTTTCCAGCAGTCTACATAATGGTCTGGAGATTTTTGAGAAGTCCTTTATGAATCTTTTGTAAAAATCAGCATGTCCTAGAAAACTTCTTATCCCCTTGCTTGTTGTAGGTGGCAAGAGAGTTTTTATGATGGAAACTTTGCTTGATCTACTTCCAATCTAGCTGTAGAAATCTTGTGTCCCAAGACAATTCCCTCTGTTACCATGAAATGGCATTTTTCCTAATTTAAAGCTAGATTTTTGTCTTGACACCTCTGAAGTACTGTTTCCAAATTTTCCAAACAATTCTCAAAAATGGATCCATAAACTGAGAAATCATCCATAAATATTTTCATAGCCTCCTCCACCAAATCAAAAAACATAGACATCATACATCTTTGAAAGGTAGCAGGAGCATTACATAATCCAAAAGGCGTCCTTCTAAAAGCAAATGTGCCATAAGGACATGTAAATTTAGTTTTCTCCTGATCCTCTAGGGCTATAGCAATCTGATTATAACAAGAATATCCATCAAGAAAACAGTAATGGGAGTGCCCTGCTAACCTATCTAGCATTTGGTCAATGAAAGGTAGAAGATAATGGTCATTTCTGGTAGTAGTGTTTAGTTTTCTCTAGTCTATACACACTCTCCATCCTATCACAATTCTTGTAGGAATCAATTCATTCTTCTCATTTCTGATTACAGTGAATCCACTCTTCTTGGGAACCATATGAACTGGGCTCACCCAAGCGTTGTCTGAGATTGCATATATGAAGCCTGCATTCAGTCATTTCAGTACTTCTTTTCTGACTACTTCTTTCATCACTAGATTCATTCTTCTTTGATGTTCTATAGAAGTTTTAGCATTCTCCTCTAACAGGATTTTGTGCATACAGATAGAAGGACTGATTCCTTTTAGATCATCTATAGACCAAGCTATTGCATCCTTGTATTTTCTGAGAATCTCCAGTAATCTTTGTTCTTCAAGTTCAGTCAGTCCAGCTGAAATGATGACTGGTTTTTCTTTTTCTGGTTGCAAGAAAGCATACTTCAAATGTTCAAGCAATTCTTTGAGAATCAAACCCTCTAAGCTTGTGTTTACTTCAATAGCTTTCTCTTCATAACTACTGGATTTTTTTGTACTAATTTCTTCAACACTAAGTACTTCCTCTTTTAATTTAAAATTAGAGTTCAGAAATTCAACTTCAAGATGCTCAAGATACTAGAAATTCATCTCATTCTCATTCATTGAACTCTGAAAATTACAATCAGTTATCAGTTCAAAACTGATGGGAATTTTTGTTTCTACAATCTCACATTTAGCATATAATAAGTTTTGGCTGTTTCAAACTGTGCTTGAGATTGAAGTGCACTGCTTTATCTCCAACCCTAAGAGTCAGTTCTCCTTTCTTCACATCGATCAAAGATGTTCTTGTTGCCAAGAAGGGCCTTCCTAACAGTGGTAGAACTTGTTTGTCTTCTTCTATATCAATAACTACAAAGTCCATTGGGTATTGACTCCCATTTTGAATTGACTATCTGACTATTTTGATACTAATATTCATATTCAGGTAATGCACTTATAATGTAATTCTAAATCTTAGATTTTTAGTATATACTTTATTATATGTTTAGTATAATGAGTCAAAGTTAGGATTTATTTGAATATATTGATAAATGAAAATTTAAATGTTATATGATCAAAAATGAGTATATGTGATTGAGTGATAAATGCTAAATGTCACATGATAGAACACGGGAATTAACCCAAGTGAGAAAGGGCAAAAATGGAAATTTGTGAAAAAGATGACCTAAGGTTCATAAGTAATAAAGAACACATGTCTAGGGGTAAATATGGGGATTGAAGTGCAAATAGAGAAAATTATGGGCTATATAGTAAATTAGGGAGAACTTAAGTCCAAAAATGGATTTTGTAGGCGAAACAAAGCCTTATGAGATTTAATGACTTAAGACCACATTTAGTCTTAGAATGCCCATTTGGGCAAAACCGTATTTGAGAGGGAGTGAGAAGAGAAAGCTAGGGTTTTGGGAAGAAGTGAGATTTGGTGCAAAATCCAGCTCTTTGGTGCAAGATCTTGCAAGAAGGAAGGAAGAAGAAGGGCTAGGGCTTCAAGTGCAAAGTGATTCAAGGTATGAAAAACCAAACCCTAACCCCTTTCTACTTGTGTTTGGGTTTAATAAAACCCCAAATGTGGTATAAAAGTGTTCTTGGATAGTTTTAGTTCAGTTTATGGTTGTTTTGCATTGTTTTGATTGGTTTGGATTGGTTTTGAGGAATGGTTGTAAAAAGGTGAATGTTAGGTTTTCAAAGGAAATGCTGTCAAAAATTTATCAAAACCCCTGTTCTTGTTTTGGCTATAGGTTAAGTTATAATCATCCAAATGAAGTGATTTCAATTGGTAAAGAACCATAAGAGATAAGGCTACAAATGTATAGAAGGGACCAGGAGCAAATTATAGTTCTAAGGCTCCCGAATATGGGCTTAAAGGTGAGTTTGGGTAGCTCATGGCTATGCTCTGTTTTGGGTGTTGTTATGGTGTTTTGGCCATAAGTTGAGTTTCACTCATCCAAATTGAGTGATTAAAAATTCTGGGTAAAATAGACTTCTAGGGGAATAATTTACTTGATGTAAGGGTAAGCAAATTGTTACCCCAAAGTTCCTAGAAATATGTCAAAGTGGAGTTATGTGTAAGAACAGTCTGATTCTGCTTTGCAAATTGGAGTAGTCTGGATGTAAAATGCAATAACTTGAGTTTTGGTGATCCAAATTGGATGATTCCAATTGGAGAAGAAACCTTATAACCATAGCTTCAAATGAGTAGAAGGAACCATTACCAATTTATGGAGTTAAGACCCCTTAAATTGAGAATAACAGGTAACCGGGAGTGAGTCGGGCATACGTAATTCGCCTTTGGCATGAAAATGTTGTAACTTGAGCTCAGATCCAAATGTGGATGATTCCACCTTACCAAAAAATAGACTCATAGAGCTATAATTTTCTTGAAGGAAGCATGAGCAAAATATGGCTTCTGTGTCCCCAAAAAATTTTTCAAGTGAAGGAGTATTTGGTAGACATCAACCCTAACCAAAACTCCTGCACAACCAACTAATATGTGATTGTCATTGGGTTTGAATGTATTACGATGAGGCAAGCCCACATCAAGTCGAGATTCTAAAAATTGGAATCAAAGGATGATTTTTTGGTTTGCTCTCAAACCCTCTCTATTTCTAAAATATTTGAATAATTACTAAATGATTTGAATTTTTGGGTATGATTGACAAGAAAGTGTACATTAATTATTTTGAAATGATTTGTTTTGGGAAATGACTGGCATACTCATAAACGAATTTGCATAAGAAAATTGCATGAATGTGAAAATGTTCTATTTGCATACAAATGTATATATATACACTATTTTAAATTGTATTGAATGATTTTAATGCCCTTAAAAGAATGTTAACCATTAGAATTCGAGTTACGGATAAATCGGTATACCAATAAGAGTCGAACAAACGTACTATTGTGGCATACCGATCCGTAGCCCAATGGGGACAAGACGTAGTGTACACCAACCGAGTACATATTTTTATAAAATCAGGCTTACACCGTTCACAATGCGACCGCTTGATTCGCTATCTTGTGCAATCAGTGCAGAATGAACTGATATGGCTAAAATTCAAAATGATAATGAGAATGAAAGTGTATGATTTATGATCTGAATGATTTGTTGCACATGAAAATGCATAGTTTGAGATGACCAATGAATTGTAATTGATTAAATGGAAATATATCTTGATGTATGTATTGTATTGCATTGGTCATTTAAGAAAGTATGAAAGCATTGTCTTATGAAATTGTATGATTTGATTTAAACTGAAATAAAGAGAGAATGTGTTAGAATCACGCTATGAAAATACTTAGCGTGTTGTTTTTATCAACGCACGTACCAAGTAGAAAGTAGCAAGACCGAAGATCACCTAAAAGTGTAATCAATACAAACAACGCTGCGGAGTAAGTAAATGCTCCGTCCCATGCATATCATTCCATTCATGATATTTTATAACTATTTTGCATTGAATTCAATGATGTAAAAGTCTTCTTGAGAAGAATATATTTTTGACTCATTTTGTTTTGGATATTTATGGAATGTATTTTAAAGAGAGGTGAACTCTAAGAATATCATTTTAGTAAGGGAATGCCAATTTGTATAAAGTATTCAAGAACAAGCAGGGCCCTATTTCAATTAAGGAATGTATATATATTCTTTTATGTCAAAGAATGTGATTAGGTCTTGATATCATATACACATACATAATTATATTTTAAATGAATATTAATTATTCATATTAGAAATGGATATATGAAATGTGTTTAAATCAACAGGTCTTTAAAATGTAAAAGAGCGTTACATTTAGGCTCCCAAAACAGTATTCTTTAATCACGTAAAGGCACTAAGTCGGGAGCATCTGCAATTGCATAGTGCTTTTCCCATATCAGAATTCCTAATTTTGCAAGGTATAAGCTTCTCGATCCTGCATTTTCAGTAAAGACTTCGAACAATCAGATTGGTGCTGCTATCGCTCACTACTCCTTCTTCAATTCTTTTCTTTCGCCAATATATCCTTTATGAATTCAGATAGTGAGGCATTCCAGTCAATGCCTCGGAAAAAGGGATATTGATCTCTATCTTCTTGAACATGTTCAAGAATTTAGAGAATTGCTCTTCATGCTTTGGTCATACTTCGAGGGAATGGAACGAAGGATTGTAGGCTTTACTCTTCTTTCTCTTTAGATTTCCTTTTCAACTTGTCGCTTCACGCATTTTTGCTGCTCGTCTTCTTCAAGAATCTCTGAACTTTACTCGCTTCAATTCTTCCAATCTCCAAGATGTTTCTCTCTTTCGCCTCTCTTCTTCTCTTCCGCCTCTCTACCACTTCTCAAAGTTATTGTCATGCAATCCTTCGAATTCTTCCTTATGTCACTTGGGAATGTATCCTTGGGCTGATTCTACATGGCTAGAGCCAGCTGCCCTACCTGAGTCTCCAGATTCTTCAAAGAGGCTTTGGTATTGGCCTGAAACACAGTTGTGTTTTCCTAGAATACTGCTAGCTCAGCAAAATTCTGCTCATGTATGTTCAGAAGCCTCTTATTTTCCCCCATGAAAGCAAGCATCCGGTCCTCAAAGGATTAGATGTCCTCTGCCCTTGATTTTCTGCTCTCTATCCTGCTAGCTACTGCTGCTGTTGTTGTTGTTGTTGGAACCTAGGTGAGGCATGATATTGCTGTAGATTCTATCCAGGTCTTTGACCTTGCTATGCTCCTCCCCTATATGAGAAGTTCTCATGGTTCCTGAGTGCTGATGTGTAGTGAGTGGGTAAGTTGAGGTTGGGCTTGAAAGTGTAACTCCTATTTGCATTGCGGTACTGTGCCTCCTCAACTTGGTAGGGACCCTCATAGGTTAATCCCTCATCAACACTCTTTCTTTTCTCTCCTTCATCTACTGTCCCCACTTCAAGTGCAGTGTGCCTTCTTCTCTCATTGTTTCAAAGCTTGTTCATTAATGCATCTAACTTTGCTTCTATGGTAGTCATTCGATTAAGCTCTATTACACCACTCCCCTTCAGTCTATTGTTCCTCTCTGAAGATTCAGATGGAGCTTTGTAGTTACATTTGGCAAGGTCCTCAATTAGCTGCCTTGCCTCCTCAGCACTTCTTCTTTTGAAAGCCCCACAACAGGTTGCATCAATTATACCCTTTAAGGAATAATTCATGGAATGGTAGAAAATATCCATATGAGTGGTCAGATCTATTCCATGCATAGGGCATCTTTTGAGTAGTCTCTTGTATCTCTCCCATGCATTGTAGAGATTTTCATCCCCCCCCTGTTTGAAGACTATAATTTCTCCTCTTCTTTTAGAAGTCATGGCTGGGGGGGGGGGGGAATCTATCCATATAGGCCTCCACCAATTCTTCCTAATTTTTCACTGATCCAACAGGCAGTGACTCAAACCAAGTTACTGCCACATCTCTCAATGAAAAGGGAAAGAGCTGCAGCCTGATCACTTCTAGTCTCACCTCATTTAACTTGACTATATTGGTCATCCTCATGAATCTTCCCATATGCTCATTGGGGTCTTCAAAAGGATGACTAGTAAACTAGTGTTGCTGCACCATAGTGATCAAAGCTGGCTTCAGTTCAAAATTATTGGCTTCTATGACAGGCTAACTCACAGTAGAATATTCATCTTGAATAACAGGCCTCCAAAAGTCTTCCATAGTTATTTGCCTTTGAGGTCTTTCTGCTTTCTCGCTTTCTTCGAATAGGTTGCGCCTTTCGATTTTCCATACTTTTAGATTCTCGCACTTGTAATCTTCCTCATATTCCTTGTTCTCTATTTATGTATCTCCAAAGGTAGCAGATTTGTTTCCGGTTTCAGGCATTTACTATCTTCGAAATGATATTAATCGAGATCAAATGAAATTTGTGGGAAA
This sequence comes from Tetrastigma voinierianum, assembly GCA_016808115.1. Classification (NCBI taxonomy): domain Eukaryota; kingdom Viridiplantae; phylum Streptophyta; class Magnoliopsida; order Vitales; family Vitaceae; genus Tetrastigma; species Tetrastigma voinierianum. The sequence continues at coordinate 179,745 of JAEQBH010001339.1, forward strand.
CAACTATGACAGTTTTGACTCATAAAATATTTTCAGTAGCTTATTAAGTTACTGCAATTAAAAACTAATTTTGTGTTTTTCATTTATCTATGATAAAATAAAGAAAAATGTCCAAATTAGAAATTCTCTCTTTGGTTAAAATATTGATCTTTAAATTCATCAATTTATCCCCGGCAATGGCCCCAAAAACTTGTTGACCGATTTTCTATATAGATCAAAATTTCCAAGTAATTAGCACTGCTGTCAAAGACTAAATAAAGTCTCTGAGAATGGCACCAAAAACTTGTTAATTGACCAAACTGTGCATACAAAGTTATGACTTTGCCACCAAATGACTGTTATTTAATCCCCGGCAACGGCGCCAAAAACTTGTTGACAGATTTTGATGAAAATATGTGTTTGTCCTTTTTGTAAATTGGATTCATTTAAAATTGTGTTTGGTCTAAATCACTGCAAGTGCACAGGTCGTACAAGTAATAAAAGTGGATTTTTATATTAAGTCCAAATATCATTCCCACAAGAATTGATGATAAAGCACAAGACTATCTACCCTAACTACTCAAAATCCTTACTATTTGAACTCCAATTTTAAGATGATTAGAGAACGAATAAAATAATACTAAAGTAATTTCACTAGTATACATAAAAAAAATATTAATAAGAATGGAATTGAGAGTTCATTGAGTGAGACAACACGGGGAAATAGACCAAAGAATAATTGTCAATTTCTGCATCATTTTAAATCATAGGTAAGCCATAAGTTGGAAAGCTAAATTTGTCAAAGATGCATTGTGGTATAGTTTGGATTTCTCCCTTAACCATACCTTTCACTAAATAGATATTCATGTTCATTTCTGACTCATGGATCTAATTAGTTACTTGTAAGATATAATCCTCTTTCTAAGATTTGGATATTTTTTCTTTTTCTGTACTTCACACCCAAATCTTAGGACTGAAGAATTCTTGCCCCCATAGATAGGATATTGCAAGCCTTCTCCAATTTAGATGGCACCTCATCCTTCAATACATTAGATCTTTGCTAACACGAGATCATAATACTTTCATCAAAAATAGGAGAAACCTCTGAGCGATTAAACTGATACTTCATCAAACTATCCTCAAACCATGAGTAAGTTAGTGATCCATCTAAGTAATCTTTCAGAGTTCATTAGTTCTAAAGTATTAGTCTACCATACCCACAAAGAACTGTTCTATACCCTCAAGATTCTCCATCTCTGTGTCACGTAGAAGGCCTCCTAGAAATCAAGGCAAGATACAATACTTTGTTTGGGTATATGGTACTAGTACTTGGAACAATTAAATCTGTAAAATTAATACCAATTCTAACTAAATTCGAATTTAACTAAGGCGTTTCTTCCACTTGTATAGAAAATAACAATCATCATCTAACGATTCCCTTAAGAGGAAGCTCAACTCTCAAACCTGGCTCACTCATATCGCCTTACCAACCGATCGTGGAAAATTCACTGAAATTGTAAATGAACTGAAATAAATGAACACTAGAAATTTTCCAAACTCTATTTTATTCAAAACAGTAATGAAAGAGAAAATTTTACAAGAAATTCCAACTCGAAGCTTCGCACACGCTCATTACTCAACCTAAAATAAAATAAAACTTAACTAATGTCGCTGGCTGCATTTTGAACAATTTTCCAACCTATTTTATTCCTAAAACAAGAATGAAAGAGGAAAATTTCACAAGAAATCTAACTCGAAGTCGCACATCGGCTCATTACTCAACCTGCATAACTGCAAAGAAACTAACTAAAAACTACAATATAGCAATGCGTCAGCAAACAAAATTACTAAAAGGAAATAAAAGATAAAAATAAAGAAAATAATATACAAAGAGTCAACCACCCAAACTGAATTGAGAATCTAGGCACAATGCCCTAGATGTGTCTATTTATGCACTTTCCAGGTCGTCGGGTCAGTACCAAAGTCGCGCTTGTGGATCCCCAAATATTATGGCCCAAATTGGTCGTTTTGTTGCGATAGAGTGTTTAGTCTTTGTCGTTGCCTTATGTCGTAGCATGCGGTTTTCTATCTCGACCGGTTCTCTCATATTTTTCTTGGATTATGTCGCGACAAATTTTAACAATGTCGTGACATAGTTTTGATACAGCAGTCTTGTTCTTGTCGCGACAGGGATGTCTTGAGTCGCAACATAGAATTGGTTGCAACCAGCTTCTCATGCTTTTTTGCTTCTGGAAACTATCGCGACATAAATTTCTTTATCGAGACAAGCATTTTCACCTTCAACACTTATACTTTGTCAAAGGAATGTGCTCTTCTGGTTGTTCTTCAGCAACTTTAGTTATATCAGAAGCTTTCTTATGTCACGGCATAACTCTCTTGGTTACTCAATAGTCTCAGAGCTACAGTTTTCTTTCGTCCAAGACAAACTTTTCTTCTCCGTCCTATCGTCACAAGTTGTTTGTTACACATAGAAATATTTGTCACATAGACTCTGACCGGATAATCTCAATTCTCATTTAATTTCTGTCGCGACCAAATTTTCTTCTATCACGACATAATTCTATCACTTTGCAGATTTTATTGTCACGACATAAAACTTCTTTGTCGCGACAGAGATTCTGCCTTCAATTCTTCATTATTTCGCAACATTAATTTCTTTGTCGTCATTCCTTTTGTATTACTCTTCAACTTCTTGTCACAACAAAGATTTCCTTGTCGCGACAGAAATAATCTTTGTCGCGACAAAGTCCTGTTGCTCTTTGTTGTGAATTCTGAATGTTATGTTGCAACAAAGTTTTCTTTGTCGCGACATAAATTCTTTCTTAAGCTAGTCTCATGTTGAAACTTTGTCGCAAAATAAAAACACTTGTAGCAACTGCTTAATATTTATAATCGCCATTTTTCCGTCGCAGAATGTAGTTCATATGTTAATCTTCACTTTTGCTATGTTATAGATTGCACTAAGGATTGTCGGTGACAAAGTTCCATTGCCATTTGCCTTGCTCTCGCTGGTCGTGATAGAGCAAAGAGTGTCGTGGACGGTCTTCACACTCTCTTCAAAGAATGTTGCGATTAAAACTTTTGTCGCAACAAAGTTCTTCTTCCTCCTGATTTCACCGACTTTGTTTAAGACATAAAGCCGCCGGTCGCGACATATCATCGCTCCTTGAAATTATGTTGCGACGCACAAAACTATGTCGCGACAGAGAATCCTGCATTTGCCATTTTTTTTCCTTCTTTTCTTGCTGGAATTATCTCTTTTTCAATAAAAACCTACAAAACACAAATTTTGTGAATTTTCCATAATTTAGCATTAAAAATGTATCACAACTGCTAAAAATATGTCATAAAAATAGATTAAAAATATATGAGTTTAGGACTCATCAATGGTCCACAAATATCTATATGAATAAGTTTTGAGACTTTTGAAGCTCTATTGGTCTTGGCAACCTCTGTTTTGTTTGTTTTCCCTTAATACACTCAACATAAATTGTGAAGTTTGTAAAAATCAAGAATCCTGTTAGACACAAGACTCTCAATTCTATTTTTAGATATATGACCTAATCGTTTGTGCCACAAAGTCGCAAAATTCTCATTGGTCAATTTTCTTTTTGTACCATGTGAAGAAACATGCAAGGTTTCGTGATATGAAGCAATTATATCAAGCGAATAAAGATTGTCAAATCCAGATAAAGAACCAGTACCAACAATATTTGAATTCAAATAAAGACTAAACTGACTATTTCCGAAAGAACAAGTATAACCCAATTTGTCCAAAACAAAAATAAAAACTAAATTCCTTCTAAATGATAATACAATAAAAGTATCTTTTAAATCTAAATAAATCTTGGTATTTAATAACAATCTAAAATGCCCAACAGCCTCAACTTCCATCGATTTTTCATCACTCACATAGATGAATCTTTCTCAAAGATTATTTGGTGCTCTGGGCCACAGGCAACCCCGCATAGAAACATTTATATAGTAGCACCTCACTATCCACCAAGTATTTCTAGGTACAAAAGCTAAATTAACCTCTTAACAAACTAAAGCGAGAAGTGTACCTTTCTTTGCACGCCAGGCGTGATATTTAGTACAATCCTTCTTCATGTGTCCGGATGTCTTACAAAAGTAACAACCTTGATTCAGGCTCAGGTTGTTTCTTTTGAATAAAGTTCAATGCATAACTTCCTTATCTTTATGCCTCTTCATATTTTTATCTTTAGAGATACTTGCCAAATGAGCACTTTAAGTCTTTTCTTGCTTCAACCTTTCTTCCTCTTGCACATAATATGAAATGAGTTCATTGAGAGTCCATTTCTCCTTTTGGCAATTATAACTGACCTTTAATTGACTAAATTGTGCAGGAAGTGATAATAAAACTAAATGCACTAGTAAATCGTCAGATAACTCTAAATTTAGTGCCTTGAGTTTTGAAGCAATGTTAAGCATGTGCATGATGTACTCCTTTATATTTCCTTGACCCTTGTACTTCATTGAAACCAAACTCCCTAAAAGAGTGTTTGTTTCAGCTTTATTGTTTTTCACAAAATGTTTTTCAATATCATCAAGGAATTCTTTTGGCGCATGGTAACCCCTCCATACCGCGCTCCCAAAGGTTTCTGAATGTCGCCTTTATGATCACGATCTACGCATTTGAACGATCCTCCTCTTCTAAATTTCCTTTAGCTTCAAGCAGAGATTTATCCGTATGAGAGTAACAGGCTTCGATCGTCCTTAGAGCAAGGTCCAAACTCATGCAACCAAGAACAATTAAAACGTTCCCTTTCCAATCCTTAAAGTTGGTCTCATTAAGAATGGGAATAGAATTTATATTTGTTGATACTACAACAGCAAAAGCATTAACTTAACAAAATAAGCAAAGCTCACATAAGAGTCTAAATAAAAATAAATAAATTAAAATATTTGGTGAGTCCCATCACAAGATACCGAGCACAACATCAATATTTAGTCTTTGAATTATAATATCAACTTGTAAGTAGTTTCTTGGTGCAGTAATCAAACATGCACAACCTCGCCAAACAATAAGTCTATCTTTGGACGGTCACAGTGTTCACATGAAAAACCTTATAATTGTGACACATTTACTGCCGTAAGTGTGTATGCGATTCGGCCAAGCACTAACCTTCCTTTGGACTAATTAATACCGGCATGAATATACATACACATCTAATTAATACCAACATGAATATACATACACACAACATCCAATATTCCTCATAAACCATCTAAGTAAGAGAGGTCACTTTTATGGCATGTTGTTTCAATAGGTTTATTAAAAAATGTTAGGCATCCAAAATTTGAATTTAATTATTCCTTAATTTTGGGCTTTTATCAATCAATTAAAAAAATGATTGAAAGAAAGATACTTGAAGAATCTGTATATATATATATATAATTATCTAATTATCTTTGAATGTAAATCAAATATAACCTTAAAGATATTTCCATTAAATAAAATCCCACCATTGTCGAACTACTTTTTCAGCCTGAAGCATTTAGGGTGAGCCATGAGACAAAAAAAAGAAAAAAGAAAACAATCTATATCAATATCATTCAGGTTGTCCTCTCCGTCCAGGTGCAGGAGATCACTTTAGCTTTTATTATTTAATAATTTTTCAATTCCATAACCTTTTTTTTTTTTAATTCGGTAAGAATGCTAAAGTCGATCAATCATGTCTGACCTTAAAAAAAAAAGTTTGGCAGATTTGAATTATAACCCACATAAATCAAACCGAAAAATATTTAAAACAAAAAAAATATTCTTAATGATTCAACATAGAACCAAAAGCTCTAATACCAATTGTCAAATAATTGGATTAAAAATGAAATCATCTATATATGAACAACAATATTTATAAGGTTTCTAATCCAAACAAAATATTCCAAGATCTATATCAAACATTAAGAATAATAATGTTGCAGTAAATGCAAAAACATACCTGAATCCATAGGTTGTTGAAGATTATGGGTTATAGATCTTCCTATATAATACGTATATTTGAGATTTCTCTCTGGTTAATCTTTAATGATGGGATGCCTAGAAAGAATAAAATAATACGTATATATTGAGGACCATATCCCCGAAAAACCTAATTAGTAATATTCCGATTTGGCCTATCATAATATTTGAGTAAATTATAATAGCACTTAATAACATATGTGGGCCCACATATATTATTTTTTCCAACATGATCCACTTATTTTTCTTGTTTTTGCTCTTGAGTTTTTCCATTTGTTTTTCTAGTTTTTTATCGAGTTTTTTTTTTTTTTTTTTTTTGTGGGGCTTTAGCGGTAGTTTTTAGAGATACGATATTGTTATTGCTCTGTGAGGTCGTCGCCAACCCTAGTGTTCTTCTAACTGGGGTGAGACAATGGAGACCCATGTCTCTCATTAGAGTTATCTACAAGGACGATCTAGTATCATCTTTAGGTCTCACCAACATGAAAATCTGTTGGATTTGTGAAATCTATTGTCGTGCTTGTTATCTTTGATTAGGTAATTCTGGTCGGTCGAACAATGACTTATCCCTCGTCGGCTTCAATATTTTGAAAACCAAACCGAATTGGTTGGTTTGACCGGTTCAATCGTCGAACGACCACCATTCTAATTCGATTCACCCCAAATAACCATTTTGTAATCAACCGAACGAATCATCGCTTAATCTACGATCCATTCAAATCGAACGATTCTTAGTGAATCGCACGTACGGTTCAAAAACCATGTTACCTCCACCTTGCAAAAACAACAAATGTTACCTTGCAAAAGCACAATTTGGCTTAACCTTGCGTGATTGACTCATGACAAGTTAAGGTTGATGAACTAGGCTTTTAAAGCCTTTATTATAGATGTGTTGTTTCGATGTGGGACTCAAAAATCCCAAACATTTACAGCAACATACAATCCACATCCGCCATTAAATTGTCAAAGGATAGCAATCACTATTATAATAATATTATTTGTCCAATAATGATAGCCAGCCAGATGTAATCCAGAATAATAATAATCATTATAATAATATTATCTACCTATTAAATGTTACTAGACGTATTAAATAATAATAATAATAAGTTGCATATGTTACTTAAATCAATTAAAAATATGCATTTACTATTACCAAAAATAATAAAATAATAATAAATAAATAATAAATTTAAATAAATGAAATATATATGTAATGATTTAATTTGTAATATTTATGGGTCATACATGGTTTATTTAATAAAATTTAAAATATTAATATATTTATATTAAATAGTATTTTAATAATATACTTATTCTTTTAACTTTTAAAAATATTTTGAATTTTAATAAATATAAAATATAATTATGACGTCACCGGCTCAACCGCGGTTCAACCACCAATTCGACCATTGAACCATGAATCGGTAACTTTTCTGATTCAATGACAAGTTCGATTTTTTAAAACTTCGGCCTACCGTAAAGGGCTAAACTCAGGATATGAGCCCATTTCATGTTGCAAAAATTAATTCCCTAAAAACTAAAAAATGAATTGGTACATGCTACTATGTAAATTAACAACAATTTAATGAAGAGTAATTTTATTGATGATACACTATGAGGGAACATCGAATCGATTGTAATGGTCAATACCGTTTGTGCGTTGTCATATTCAAATGACAATCGGTCTTATTCTACGTACGATAAACAAATTAATGACAAATTCAATATTACTTTCAATGATTCGTATATGTTTTATACATATAAATATCAATAATTGTGTGATTAGAACCAATAACCCTAGCTTCCATTGAATATTGATCAGGTGCAGCTGGGAGACACGTTTCCTTTTTCAGTGATTTTGGCATTGTTGCACTCAGCTTTGGCTGCTTTTCCTCCAACTCGTAAATCAATGCTTTGCAGCACAATCCCCTTACATGGAAACTTCTCACTGCAATCAATTTGGATTGCCTCACTTGAAGAACTTGTTCCTTTAATATTCTGGTACAACACATTTTGCACTTGAACCGCCCGGCTCTACATCGATCCAAATCATAAACAATAATAATTAATTGAGAAGGTTGATAATAGTGGTTTTACTTGTAAAGATCCAGGGGGGTTGAAATCAATCTGAGTTTCCAAACCTGTGATTTGCATGGTTTGTCCTGGTCACAGTACTTCTGGTCTATAATTATAGGGTTCTTCACATTATGCATTTCAATGTTCTGAAATTTTATGTTGCTTGCGCTCCCTGACCCTCCCTGCAACAAATTAAAATTCTCCAGTTATGAGTTATGACCGACTCACTCATCCAAGAATGATAGAAATTAAAGCCAAATGTATACATTTTTCTTCTTTAATTAATTACCTGCCAGGTCTTGATTCTAACTCCATTTGTGGTCCCCGTAAGGGTTGCCCCATTCACTGTAACATCTGAAACGTGAGCTTCTGAGTTTCCATCTCCCAAGCTTCCAATACTAGGTATTTGGCCAAAACCAAATTCAAGAAAAATAGTTATACGTGTTAGGGTTCATGTATAAGATATATAGAGCAATATTATTCTTATTAATATTGTTGGGGTTAATAATCACCTGATTCCATGGCCTGGTCCACAAGTGATACCAGGCTTGCACCTTCTGGAGATCCACTCACAATTGAAATACAGTCATCCCCTTCAACAAATCAAACAAAGCTTTTCATTAATTCAGTGTAGTTACACAATTTTAGGAAAGAAAAATATTTAAGTTTTGTTTGTGGTAGGTTTTGAGAGTACCTGTTCCTATAACTGTGCTTGAAATCTGATATTTTGGGTGCGGGTCATGGATTCCATCAGTGTTGGGGCTGTCCTGGTGCAGTTATGGTGAGACCCGAAACTTCAACACTCCACACATTTTTTCTCAAAGAAACATGTACTGGGCGTTTTGATCTTGAGGTTTTTCACTACCAAGTTCTTACAGTTGTAGAAGATCAACGCCTGCCAAAAAACATATTTCCATATTAAAAAAATATTATTATATATATATATATATATATATCTTCCATTTTTATATAACACATCATGGACGAAGGCGATTGCACATACTGTTGGCGCATCCTTGCAAGACTGTAAAATTTAAAAACAAAGAAGAAAAAAATCAGCTAATGACCATTGTAAGATAATTTTATTTTTTTTTAAAAGTTGGGAGTGGCATAATTACAAGATCATCGTTCACTTTGCAAGAGTTTTCCCACCATCTTCCTGATTTCCATTGGATGGTTCCACCACCTTCAACCGCTAAATTTTGACATTTTCAAAGACAAGCCAGCGGGTCAAATTCTACTCGTAGGCGGATCGGTCAGCAGATGCCTGAAGAGTTCCATATATCTGTTCTTTCCCAAAACACATTAGCTGCCCTGTAAGCATGAATCAGAGCTGTCCAGCCAGGTACAAAGAAAATGACTACTCTGTGAAAGAATATCACCTGCACTGTGATACTGGATTTACAAGGACCTTCAAATAATGATTTAGAAGATATCTGCTTAAGATCACTGCTGAGGCCTTCCAAGCATTATTGAATACCTTTAACACTAACATGCATGAATAAATGTTTAATATATTACTTCACATGACAGAATCAATGAATATCAGATTGAATTCAACAAACCCTAATTTTATTTTATTTGATGCATAGCATTGTTTGTCTTCATTGGACGTGAAGTACTTCTTGTGAGTTATGAGCACTTTATCCTCAAAATTCTTTTTTATGTAAGTTAAATGAGTCAATAGTAAGTAACCATCATTTTCATTTAGATCAATAATGACATAAATAATGCAAATGAGGACATTCTTATGAGGTTAATAAATATCGAATGGAAACAGAAATTGATTAGCTATATCTATATATACCTCAGTGGCATCACTTCCATCACCTTTAGCGCCATAATCATTCGTTAAACGTTTGACTGCAGCAAAGATCTACCCATCTTGGAAGCTCATGATTTTACTTCCAAATTGCGTCCTTGAATGGTGCTGGGATACCAGACCACCACGGCCGGCAGAAGCATCGTAACCAGATACCTTGCTAATCCCAGGCAAACTGTAATAGCTTGGGAATGAAAGTAGAAAGACAATGAGGGATGGGATGAAGTGTGTTTGTAGAGACATTGTTCCTTCTTTGCTACTGAGGAGAGAATTTATGGAAAGATGGTGAAACTAGCTATAAAAGTACTGGAATGATGATATGAGAGAGGTATGGAGGTGTGATGAAAATATGAATGCTGAGTCATGAATTTATAGAGAAGCATCAGAGGGTTTTTTAGTCCACCGTCTATAATCCTAATGCCTCTAAAGGTATGGAATGGAATGGGGAATCATTTGGGATACGCAAGACTGCTATACAAGGAACTCCTGGACACCATGGCTGACTTTGGTGCATTCATGCATCACTTCAATATTCACTATTCATTGATATCTATCTATATTCCATATCATGCATATTTGCTTATATACAATATTACTTTGAATAAATTCAGTAATTACAGTTTACAACTTATGACCATAACAACAGTCGCCATCATATAAGTGGAAGGTAGCCTATTTTGTCCATAAGTATCATCAAATCATTCCCACTGATCATCATGTGACCATGCCCATCTGGCTAATTAATCACTCACATAAAATCGGTATTCATCATTACTATATCTGTTGAATAATCGATCCATCAGTATATGTAAATGCGTCAAAAAATGATATCCACGCTACACTTATGCTGATCATGATATCACAGATATGAACAAATATGCTACAAGCACTTTAGGGTTTCTTTCCTTGTTTTTTTTTTTTTGTCTCTTTTTAAGTTAGTTACCACAGGAGAGAAATGTGGCAAGCTAGTAACCTCTCCTTCCCTTCACATGTTGCTAAATTCGACACATGTCACAATCCGCTCAGAAATAATCTGCTATACTCTTTCAGAAAACTGGGGGTTTCTTCATGCACTAAAAATATCGATGAGTTGCCGTACGTAATCTATTTCGAGGGATAAAAGAGTTAGGCATGGGGTTTGGGAAGCGGTATTTGTTATGTTTGAAGGTGGTGTAGTCTCCCCCTGCCATAATGATGTAATTTGAAACATTTCACAAGATGACGTTAATTGTCAAATAAATTCTCAAAACTATTAATTAAGCAATCGAGAAAAAATTCTCATCACGTGTACTACTCCACAGCCAATCATAAACCAACACGTGCTGCCAACAATTTGCAAGTTCCTTGACACATAATATATACCAGAGAGCCGTGGTTTGAAAAACGGTTGTTGGATTACACAAGGTGGTATGGGCTGAGGAGTATCAATTCATTACTTAACATCTTATTATTCATTTTTACAATGCTGGATAGAAATTTTGTTCTAATGCTTAGTATGATTGAATATTTAAATTTTTTTAAAATAATTTTTAATTTTTATCTAAATTTGGAGACTATAAATTTTAAAATATATATGTCTTTATTTAATTAGCATAAAACCGATTATGAGAGTTTCAATTGGATCATAAAGCATATAATTTTCTCGTATACGTATGTTAGTTTTTAATAGAAAAAATATTTAAAAAAATATTAAGAAAGAGTAAAGAAAAGTAAATATTTTATTTTCGATTCAATAAAAACTTAAAAAAAATAAAATAAATGAAAAAGAAGTTAAAAACAAAATACCAAATGCAGAAAGCAAATTTGTTTCAAATAAGTAAGCAATAAAACAAAAAAGCATAAGGCCATCTTAGACCATTGGGTTTGAATAAGGCCATCAATAATAACGTCATAAAAAATAGAGTGGGTAATATCTCAACTAATTAGATTAGCAAATGGGAGATTGACAGGTTAGACTTCAATCGCATATACATCAAGGTACAGTCACATTTTCGTTGAAAACTCCTCCAAAGGGGGTTAGTGGTTAGCGTAGTTATAAAGAAGTTTGAGCCAACAGTTTGGATGTTTAACTTTCAATTGAAGGAATATGACAATAGCTGGCTAGAAAAGATGAGTGAATTGAATCAATTCGTGTAAAATATATCAAGTTTTCTTCATACGAAGCAAAAAAATTCATGAGCACATGAGCCTAACAGTTTGCCATTTCATCACTGCAAGTTAGTATTTGACAACATCATTTCAACTGTTTCTCTTTTCCTCTTTATTTCTTTTTTTCCATGATTGCATGTTTGAATTAAATCTATGAAGTTTAAAAACTTAATTGTTTAAAAACAATTTGATATGATTTCCCAACACGACTCAAATCTATTAAGTTTATAGCAAACAATTGATTATTATATATGGTTTATGATTTTAACATGGTTATCATTTGTATCATGTTTGAATTGAGTTTACAGTAAAATATTTAAACATTTAGGGTATGTTTGATTCTTGAAATTTTAGGAGAAGGAAGCTTATAACAAAAAAGAAAAAAGAAAAGAAAAAGCACAGAATAATAAAAATAAAAATAACGTTATAAATGAGTTATTTTTATTTTCAAACTCATCAATATTGGAAATATGTCTGTGTATGTGCTGGTGCTTTATAAGGTGTTCAAGAAAGTGTTTTGACAAACTCAAGAACACTATAAAAAAATAAAAAAAAATTATGAAGCAATCAAGAACATGAAGTTATAACTTAAAGAAATAAAGAGACATCAAATTGGTAACGTGGTTCAATCAAGCCTATATCCACGAAACTTAGTCTAGATGCAAGTGAGTTCCTTTGAGTCTATGGGGTTATATCCAAATAGAAATGGGTTTCATTACTCGAATCAAATTACACTTGGTCTTATACGACTAAGGACCCCTTCCGTACTCCAATTCCTTCCACTTCGCATACTTATCCTCTCATTCCTCTAATAATCACACCTAAGCATACTACCCAATTTTAGATAATAATGAGACTCATAATCATGAGATTGTTTGCTCTATACAAACTCAAAGTCACTTAAAACCCATTCATGAACGCCCATCGGCCCTAGATTCTTGAATCTTCAACCCGGTTCAGGTCCGGAGAGATGCCCAAATTAACGTCCTACTACTTATTTGTCAATAGCTTCCCCTTATCTTGTTTTATAAATCAAGACCCCCTTAAATAAGATGGGAGTTTTTACAGCATAATCCAATTGCCTAAAACACTTATGACTTTTTGGTCTCATAGTAGTTTTAGCATTACAAGTAGGCAGTACTTAATTGACAAATTCATTGGATAAGAAGGTGCCCATATCATCATGTACCGAGTCAAAGGATTCTCACCACTTGTGACTTGTGAGGATGCATGCTCTAAACTCCTGTCCTGTGAGTGGCAAAATGCCAGAACCTCCCATCACTTTCTCTGTACATCTGAAAGTAATTTGATAGTGACAATATTTGAGATATATGAGGGCCTTTTAGCTTTTTAAGGGTATTTTTTGGTCAATCTTTTCAACAATCTTGCTCCAATCAAAGTCATTCAGCTTGCCTGGAAAAAAAAAAAGGAGGAAATAACGCTCTCCTTCATTCCACAATTAATTTCTTTCTACATATTTCAAGGGTTGTGATCTGATCTTTTATGGGAGTCGTATAATTCAGACGATGCTGCACTATGGGAGATAGGCTGGATTGGATGGATTCGTTGGAAGGCTCGATCCATGGGCCTTTCAGTCGATCGGGTGTTCGATCCCTGGCTTGGTTCAATGAACTTTGCTAATTTCATCGGCCGTTGGCACGTAGCTAGGTTGGAGCAGGATTGGATAGCTCTATTGAGAGCTCCAAATATGGGCACCTGTCGAGCCAGGTGGTGAGTCAGCAGGTTGGTTCGATGAGCAGCTGGTGGGTGGCTCTTGGCCAGGTGGCCCCAGGTGGTGGATTGGATAGGCTACATTGGGCTCAAACCATAGATAGCATATTAGAGCCGATGATTGATCCCTAGGTTGGTTCAATGGAATTGTTAATTTCACCGACCCTATTGGCCCATTACCAAATCTTAATACAGCAAGCAGAACAGCTACATCTATGCTTGTTTCAGCTTCCCAAGTACATAAACCTACTAGGACACACTCTACCTAAGAGCAATCATCAGCAGGTAACAGAGCATGTGGTTGGATTTACCAGAAATGAAATATTACCATCACCACCTACAGGCTGGAAGCTAGCAGCAGTTTCCAGTCGCTCCCATGTCAATCTCCGCTTCTCAGCTGCCATACTTGATTTTAAATCTTCCTCCAATTTACTTTGGCAGGCGAGTACCAGTTCTTCATCCATCTTGCAGAACATCTTTCAGCAATAACCAAAAAACAATACACAAAAGAATAAAAGAGAAAACATAATAGCAATAACCAAAAATTTTGAAATTTCTTCTACTGCAGGGTGATGTGAATTAGCAGGTCCCGGGCAACTTTGACATAGAAAATGGGACAAACCTTCATGTATAATATATTGTTGAAATTCGGGCCAACTTGTTTAATACCATATTTCCACACACACATGTTTATGTGTGTTTTCTTCCAATTCAAGTAGTTCCTTCTTGCTATTTCTGCACCAAGTTATCTGTGAAACCTAGCATATAAATTTGAACTTTTACATGGAAAGCCTAGGGCTATATGCATGATGAACGTCGAGTCCTTCATGTAAGCATCTCAACTAGAAGCCACTTATTTCATACAGATTTTTTGAATGACAATCTTTTCTATGCAATTTACAGAGAACCTCACAACAAACTACAGTTGTGTCCAAAAGAAACTTTACTGTGTCAAATTTTTAAAGGGAAGGAATTGTAATGATTAGAGCATCTAGTGTGATAAGATTGAGGTATGAATATGAGGAAGCCAGAAGAAATGTTAGTTGAAAGGGCTGAATCCCATGGCGTTGGGTAGGGAACACAACAAACAGCATAATTACATAATACATTTGATTGAAGCTTCTTGTCATCTAAATGGGAAGGCAAACAGAAAATCTATTCTCAACGCCGCGAGAATGACAAACAAACAGCAAATTCAAATACATCGAATCAATGTGGTCTCCAATATTCTTGGCCATGCTACTCAATTCAACATCATCGAACCTATCATTCGCATGGAAAATTCCACAATTCCCATGTCTTGACCCTATAATACTCCTCTATGCCAATCAAACATTCAAGTACAACTTTTTTCACCAAGAGAAAAATAAAATCGTCATAAACAAAAATAAATTTATGAGAGAAAAAAAATCATTTATCAACCAGAGTAGGGATAATTTTCAAGTAGGAATCTGAAAACCCTGGATGGGTTAGTTAGATTATAGTACCTGAATAAGGGCGATTTCAAGAGCATGAAGGAGTGTGATATGGGAGGGCGTCAAATTTATAGACGATGTCAGAACCATCAGTTGAGGTGACCGGCAAGGACACATTGCCGGCGGTCAAGTCTTTCTTTCCTCTCTCTTCGCCTTCGTCGAAAATATAGCGAGTCAGCGCAGTTGAGACGGCTCAGTTGGTTTCCAGAAATTGGTACTGTGGAAGCGTAGACAAAAGCAGACCTCTCTCTTGGTGAGCTGAACGATTTGGATTCTGTTACGAATTAGGCAACGGATCGGACTAGAACGGGTGTGGGAATGGGTTTCTAGGGGTATTGGGAGTGTTGTGAGTATGGAATTTAGAAGTATAAGACAGAAAAAGGGGAGGGTTTTGGGGAATTGGAGGTGGAGGTTTGGTAGTTAGGGTTTTGGGAGTGGGAGGTGAAAATGATGATATCGAGAGGGCTATTTTGGTGGTCTCCACCACACATACAGCCGCTGACATCGGTGTCTTGGAACCGAACGTGGACTCGGTTCCGATGGAGGTGGAGGAGGAGATTGAGGAGCCGGAGGAGATCAAGCCTCCGCTTGCGGCTGTCCTGTTCTCGGGGCTTTTCCCGTGTGCCGATGGGCTCGATTGGGGTTTGATGGTGATTGGATCCTTTGCTAAGATTGTTCAAGTGCTTGGACGCGGTTCTCATCGGGACGAATTGTTTTGTAGGTCCACAGAGGTAAGTGCTCATTATTAGCGAGGAGTGGAGGACGGACAAACTTAAAACGGGAAAGATATGTGGATTCTATATACTACTTATGCCTTAGCGGCGGTAAGACCCTGGAAATAGCAGCGGGCTTAAGACATACGTGCCTCTTGGGTTGTATCTAGCTGCGGGCTTAAAATAATGTCTCTATTAACCCTATATATACTAGCGGTTTTTTCATTGTTCCGACTAAAAGTAGGTTGTATGTACTTTTAGCCATGAATTTTGTTGAGCCCTACCAAAAGTTTGCTACTATATATCATCTTTTTTGTAGTGAAACCATGGGCCTTTCATTCCGAGCCGGTGGTCAAATCCTTGGGTTGGTTCAATGGACTTGCTAATTCATTGGCCCTACTAGCCCATTAGCTAGGTCGAGCTGGATTGGATAGCTCTATTGGGCTCAAACCATGGAGCACTTGTTCAAGCCTATGATTGATCCTAGGTTGGTTCAACAGGGTATTCACAAACCCTATTAGCCCACGTAGTTTAGTCTACTTATTAATGTGGACGACATCCTCTGGGCACTTGCATTAACAAGATAGAAACTTTTTCTTTTTCTTTTTTTTAATGTAGAGGCAAATTATTTTAAGAAACAAATTTTGCTTAAAGAATTAAATATTAAAACAGTTTTTTGGATTTATTTTCTTTAAAGATATTATGTATTCGTACGTGATAAAAGTTGTTAAAAGTACGCATCACATTTCCAATTATTTTTCAGAATATTCTCTCAAAAACATATCTAAGTCAGATTTATCAAGTATTTTTCTTAATTAAAATATGTTTTCCATTTTAAAAATAGTTACCAACAGCTCATAAGATCTTATGCTGAATACATTTAAATCTGAACATGAACGGATCAAAATAATATTTGATTTATCGGGTCAACCAAATTTTAGAAACATTAAGATAAAACATAATCAAATAAAAATATTTTTAATAAAATGTGACTAGTGGGGCAACAAGAATATGGCACATCATCAATATTTTAAAATGGAGAGAATTAATAAACTTCACCAAGAAATTTTTAAATTTTCTTTCACTAATAATTTCAAATAGGGAAACAATAAACTTCATCTTCTATCGTTACTAATTAAAAAAATATCAATTAGAGCATGGGATTTATTTGACAATGTGATAGATCAAGATGGCCATAAAATTATTCTACTCTAATTAATGGGCATCACCAACAGACTTAATAATTGTTTTTAAGCGTGTGAACATGTAAATGGGATTCAAACAATTACGTTATCAACAAAAGATAGACATAATAATAAACACATGCCTTAATGATACGAATGCGGTGAAAAAAAAAACTGTCATTGCTTAGGAAATTCAAAATCTAATGGAGGTCATTAAAAGCAAATTACAATGGCACCCTCCATCACAAATCACGAATAATAATCTGTGTACACAACGATGATGCCTGGGTTTTCAGCGGGCCCGGAATTTGGAGCGCGTTGAGATTCGTTAGGTTGGGCCAAGAAGCTGGCGAGGATCGGCGAAGGATCTGGACCGTGGGATAGAGTGGGGATTGCGATGCTGATATATAAGGTTCGGGTGGCGACTACATGAGAGAAAAACGAGGAAGGAAGGGCGGCGGCGCAGGTGTGACTCAGATACTAAGTCGGGTCCCGTGAGGAAAAGAGGAATCTTTTGATTGCTTAGTCTTGGCGTACCTTTTAGTGTTGGAGGCGGCCTTGTATTTGTAATGGGTCTTCATCAGTTTGAATGATGATTAGGGGTTCTTCCCTTTCGGAGGATGGGACTCCTCACGTAGTCATCCATAGATTTATGATAGTTGGTCGATGGAGTTTGTTGGAGTAATCCTCCTTCCTTATTGGGAGGTATTCAACTAACAGTTTTGATGCTTTTCCTTTCTTTTATAATAGGACTTGATAGGGCGTCTTAAGAAGATATTCTATCATCATAGTTATTTGTAGAGATATAGTTTGTTGGCGGAATTGCATGAGGCTCTGCATTGCTGATTAAAGTGATTACGGACTGCTTGAGTGAGGAGCTTTGGTTTGGTACATTATGGAAGGATTATGGACATGCACGACCACATAGCTCTTTTGGTGGCGGTGAAATGCTTGACCCATTTCTATATCGCATCGAGTTGCCAGGCCAGCAGTAATGCGGTTGCGTGAACAAGAGTATTGATTAGTCTGCGACGGTTGTTGTTTCCTGTATGCCGGATGGTTGATAACATACATGGCATGCCTCGTTACAGCTGATGACTCTTGGATTTGTTGCTTGGTGCTGCTGTTTGCTGTTTTTCTGTACTTGTTTCTTGTCGGCCTTTCTAGTTCGACTTCCTTTGAAAGCCTCATAACTCCCCACTTGTCTTTATATTTCTTAGCGTTCTTGTATTTCATTACGGATTTTGCTCTATATTCAGTGTTGGGTCCCTTCCAGGTGTCTTCTTTCATTAGGAGCGTGGCGTCTACCGTCTGTCGGTGTTTCTTTTAGATTGTCTGACGAGGCCCTAGGGTTCAGTCGTCTGGATTTCGTTTTGGTTACGTCATGGGTCCCAAACGTTCTTCCTCTTTGCGTATCAGCGATGATTGTCGTTGATGCCGGTCCGAGACGGCCCCAGGGCGTTCCGCTTGTTGCGTCGTTAGGCCTCAGCACACTCCGAGGGCGCCTCCCGTGAGCGAAAAGAAACGAGACTCCATAGGTAAGGGGAAAGGAAGATAAACTTGATCAAATATCCTAGGGGTTCGGGACTATCTCGGGACGCGGATTCGACGTGCAACGAAGGGTGGGGGCCCAGTAGTGTTGGCTTTGGATTATATGAGATCTACTTTTGTTGAAGACGATACCGGCCTGCTGGTGTTCGTATATGGTCTCGATTTTGACTCGTTCGTTACCTCAGATTGCGAATGGGTATGTTTAAGTCGCCAGCCCGATGCTGACCTCAGTTTTCCATTTACACCCTTTCATCAAGCAGGTTCTTCGAGCATTTTCATATCTGCCCTTCAGCCCGGCCCCCTGGTTGGGAGGCATTTTGAGTGGGTTTCTTGGTCTTTGCAGAGACCCCGGGGGGCTTAGCGTCCCTGTGTGGCTGCTCCTGCGTCTTTTAATCAGGCCGGCTCTGGCCAGAGGGTTTGTATTTCTAGGCGTCCACAGATTACATTTAATTTCGGGACCTTCCTTCTTCTCATAGGACATGGAAAGTTCGATATTTCTTTGTTAGTGGCTCCAAGCTGGATGCAAATTCTTTAGGCAGGGGAAGACACCAGGCGGTACCCGAGCGTGGGGTGCCTAACTAACACCTTTCATTAGTATCATCACTTACTTTTGGTTTAATTCATCTAAAGTCGATTGGATACCCACGACCTTGGTTTTATATATTTTTGAGATCTTTCGTCTTGGAAGCGAAACGGCGAAGATCGCTGCTTTGTTGCTCTTGCTCGGCCAGATATACGCCGTTCCTCTGAGAACTGTGGAGTCGGATGTCCCCCGGCTCATCCGATTACAGTCCATGAAATCTTTGGGGCCTTCCTCTCACTAAGTTTTCGCGGACGTGTTTGCTCAGGGGAGATTTTGAGCTCATGCGGGAGGATGTCTCGGGTGCGAAGGAGGAAAACGAGATTCTCTAGAGGGATCGACCAGTCATATGAGATTCGGAGATTAGAAGCACCTTGAGTCCTAGATCAGGCACGTTAGGTCCTCATCCCCATTGGCGAGGTTCCCACAGTTCCTCGTTCTCTTCCTCTTTCCAGGCCATCGCGAGTAGGGAATCCCTCAAGCGAGGTTGGCGACCAGCCGTTGGCGGCTTTGCCCATAACCATATGGAATGCTCCTACAGACCCCGTCAAGCCATCTCCTGGGAAGGTGACAGAGTCGGAGGAAGAAAACAAAATCAAAGTTGATGAAATCAAGGATTCTTTCTTTGTCTAATCTTGAACTTTCGGCTGGTCTTAGTTTCATCCATCCTGGGTCGATATTGAGAGATCAAAGGGGTTCTTAGGTTGATAAGGCCTTGGCCTTGTCTTCGGGGACTTTGCTTGATAAGCTTATAATTATGCTAACTCCTGGCGGCTCACGTCGCTGAGTTCCTATTACGTGTTGTCTTGCGGCGCCGCATTTGAAGGGCTTGGCGAAAGCCCAATGAATAGAGAGCATGTAAGGATCGCCCGAATTTATAAGGCGAAAGTGACTTCTTTGACTTCCGAGCGGGACGAGCTGCAGGGGCGGGTGCAGCTTATGTCTGGAGAAATAGAAAGACTTACGTCAGATCTGAAGCACACCTCATCGGCTCGTGATCGGGTAGAAAATAGGAAGAGCGAGGTCGGAACAACTGGCGGCTGGCGAGGAGAGCTTGAAGGTTCGAGATGAGCCGGGGCTACATGATGATTTGGTTGAGACTCGGGGAGGGGCGCAATCCTGCACAGGAGAATGAGCCGATTGGTTAGGGAAGAACTGCGTCGTTCGGAGACCGAACAAACGGGATCTGCAGTATGGGTTACTTGTGCGATCCGCCGGCGGTTTAGACGGAATGGGCTTGACAGAGATTGCTCGTCATGAGATTTTTGGAGAGCGGGTATTGCGGAGGCGCTGACGTGGAGTCCTGGAAGGCGTGGACTTGTCAAGAGTCGGCTAAGTGGGGAGTGTGGTGGATTACGCCTTGAACTTCATCTGCCGCGACGATTTGGTTGTTCGGAGGGACGAGGTCATCGGGCAGTGCGGGACGGTGGTGCTGATGGGCTACGGGTGGCTTGCTTTTGGCGAAAACCGCCGTGTGTACCCCGTCACGGATTTTGACTTTGACCTCGGCGATGGGAGGCGGAGGAATCTTCGGTACTCGGCTCATCCCGAGCCTGAATCATACTCATGTTGGGGCCTCTTCTCGTTCTTCTTCGTCGATACTTGAGATCAGAAGCTAGATCTCGCTAATTTTATTATATTTTCTTCTCTTTTGTGTCGATCTGGGACACACTACTTGTGTTGACCCTGCTAATGGATACTTGCTCACACAGGAATTTTAATTTTATTTATTTATCTATCTTTTCTCTTCTTTAAGTTATTATTAGAGTATGAATCGAGGATCGGGGAAATTTGGTGCGCGCCGTCTCTAAACTGTAGCCAGTTACGTTCCGGCCAGCATGGTGCGGACGGAACTGTTTAGTTGGTTTGGAGTGCAGTGGCCCCTCGTCGTTTGGCTAACGGTGTGGCGAGTCCTTTACGTTCACGTGCCTGTTAGAGTGTACGAGGATGGAGTTTGCCGGTGTGTGGTTGATTAAAGCGATTATACGCATCGGGAGGAGGGATACTCGAGAGCTCGTCGATAGGAATAGTAAGGAGGGCAGATGCGCACGTGTTGAAGGGAGGCTTCGTCCCGATGAGACTTGCCAGGAGGGCAGGCTTGTTTGAGTACGGAGTGAAGGGCTCGTGCGATAAATAGAGGAGATAAAATGCACTTTGTGTTGAAAGGAGAACTTCGTCAGAGATTTGTGAGGAGGAGCAGGTGTTTGATACGGTGAAGGGCTCGTCACGATAAATAGAGGAGCTCGTCGACTGTGTTGAAGGAGAGCTCGTCGATGAGACTTGTAGGGGAGGAGCCCGTCTGTTTGAAATACGGTGAAGGCTCGATGATAATAGAGGAGCTGGATGCGCGGTGTTGAAGGAGGGAGAGCGTCGATGAGTCTTGTAAGAGAGGAGCAGATGTTTAAAAATAGGTGAAGGGCTGGAGTCCCCCGATCAAATATAGGGGCTAGATGAAGCTGTGTTGAAGGCTGTTCAGTGAGACTTGTAGGGGAAGGAGCAGATGCATTTGGAGAGAATGTCTGATGAAGAGGCTCGTCTGATAAGCAGAAAGGAGCTCGTCACTTTGTGTTGAAGGAAACTCGTCAATGAGACTTGTAGAGAAGAGCCAAATCTTGTTTGAAATACGATGAAGGGCTTGTCTGAAGGATGGTAGGAGCTCGTGCACTTTGTGTTGAAGGAGGCTTCATGATAAGAACTTGTAGGGAGAACCCGTCTGTTTGAAATACAGTGAGGAGCTCGATCACGATCATCTGAGGAGCTCAAAATGCTGTGTTGAAGAGGCTTCGGCCAGTGAAGATTTTAGGGAGGAGCCCCTTTGTTTGAAATACGGTGAAGGGCTGGAATCACGATAAATAGAACTCGTCGGCTGTGTTGAAGGGAGAGCTTCGTCGAGACTTGTAAGGGAAAAGCAGTCTGTTTGAAGAGTACGGTGAAGGAGCTCGTCACGATAAATAGAGAGGGCGCTCGTGTCTGCTGTGTGTGAAGGAGAGCTCGTCGATGAGACTTGTAGAGAAGGAGCTTGCAAATGCACATTTGAAATCTGATCGAAGGATAGATCCCGAAGGATGGTAGGAGCTCGTGCACTTTGTGTTGAAGGGAGAGCTCGCCAATGAGACTTGTAGGGAGGAGCCCGTTTGTTTGAAGCTCTGATGAAGGGCTCGTCGATAAATAGGGGAACCTAGATACGCACTTTGTGTTGAAGGAGAGCTCAGCCTGTGATGAGATTTTAGGGAGGAGCAGGTCTGTTTGAAGTACGAGTGAAGGGCTCGTCTGAGAGATGAAATAGAACTCGATGCACTTGCTGTGTTGAAGGGAAGCTGTGATGAACTATGTAGAGAGGAGCCGTCTGTTTGAAGTACAGTGAAGGGCTCCTCCTGATAAATAGCGGGAGCTCGTCTGCCTGTGTTGAAGGGGAGAGCTGTGATAGAGATTTTAAGGGAGGAGCTTCGTCTGTTTACAGAGAAGTGCGATGAAGGGCTCGTCTGAAAAGAATGGTAGGAGCTCGTCGGCCTATGTTGAAGGGAGCTCGTCTGATAAGAGACTTGTAGGGGAGGAGCCGTCTGTTTGAAGAGAAATGCAGTGAAGGGCTAGATCCCGATAAATAGAGGGAACTCGTACACTTTGTGTTGAAAGGGAGAAACTCGGTAATGAGATTTGTAGGGGAGGAGCCGTGTTTGTTTGAGAGAAAGTGCAGTGAAGAACTCAGTCCACAGCGGAGAAAAAATGGTAGGAGCTCAAATGCACTGTGTTGAAGGGAAGCTACGCCAATGAGACTGTAGAGAGGAGAACCCGTCGGTGGAAATGCAGTGAAGGGCTAGATCACGATAAATAGAGGAACTCGTGCACTTTGTGTTGAAGAGGAGAACTTCGTCACTTGAGACTTATGAGGAGAACCGTCTGTTTGAAATCTGATGAAAGGGCTCGTCTGATCGGCAGGAGCTCGTCGACGTGTTGAAGAGAAGCTGGGTAAAACAAGGACTGGGAGCCGTGAAGAGTGAGTCAGTCCCAGCCGAAAGCTCGTGGGGGTTGGGACTCATGTAGAATCCTGATGAGATAGTCTGTCTGAGCCCCGATGCCTGGCGTGCCGTCAGGGAAACTCGTCGACTATGTTGAAGAAACTCGTCGATGAACTTGTAAGGGGAGCAGTCATTTGAAGTCTGATGAAAAGGGCTCGTCGATAAATAGAAGGGAACTCGTCACACTTTGTGTTAAAGAGGAAGCTTCGTCAATGAAACACGTAGAAAGGCAGATCTATTTGAAGTACGATGAAGAGCTCGTCTTTGAGATGGTAGGAAACTCGTGCACTGTGTTGAAGGAGAGCTTCATGATGAGACTTATGGGAGAAACGTCTGTTTGAAGAAATACGATGAAGAGCTCGTCACGATAAATAGAAAACTTCGTCTCACTGTGTTGAAGGAGAACTCGGCAATGAGATTTTAGGGAGGAGCATGTTTGAGAGTCGATGAAGATTTCCGTCACGATAAATAGGGAGCTTCGTCGGCTGTGTTGAAGGAGAGCTGTCGATAAAAACAGCAGGGAGGAGCTTGGATGCATTTGAAGTCTGATGGGGCTCGTCTGATCGCGCAGGAGCTCGTACGCATGTTGAAGAGAGCTCGTCAGTAGACTTGTAGAAGGCAGATCTGTTTGAAATACGATGAAGAGGCTCGTCCTGAAGATGGTAGGAGCTCGTCTGCTGTGTTGAAGGAAAGCTCTTGATAGACAGCAAGGATAGGCAGTTTGTTTGAAGTGCAGTGAAGGGCTCGTCGATGAGAGCTGCGATGCACTGTGTTGAAGAGGCTCAGCGTGCTAAGGGACCCAGGGGAGGCAGATGCACATTTGAAATCTGAGTGAAGGGCTCGTCACGAAGAAGAGATGGTAGGAAACGATGCACTTTGTATTATGAAGGAGAGCTACGCCCAGTAAGAGACAAGGAGGAGCCACGTCTTGTTTAATCTGATGGGCTAAATCACGATAAATAGCGAGAACTCGTGCGCTGTAATCGAAGGAGAGCTGCGATAGAGATTTTAGGGAGAGCCGTCTGTTTGAAGAAATCTGATGAAGGGCTCGATCTGATAAATAGAGAGAGACTTCGTCGACACATGTTGAAGGGAGAGCTCGTCAATGAAACTGGGGAGCCAGATACATTTGGAGAAATACGAGTGAAGGGCTCGTCACGATAAAGAGGGGAGCTCGTCTTTGTGTTGAAGGAGAGCTACGTTAATGAGACTTGTAGAAGACAGATCTGTTGAAACCTGATGAAAGGGCTCGTCTGAAGGATAGTAGGAAGCCGATACACTGTGTGATGAAGGAAACTCGCCAATGAGACTTGTAAGGGATGAGCCGCATTTGTTTGAAGTACGGGTGAAGGGCTCGTGATAAATAGAGGAGCTGATCGACTGTGTTGAAGGAGGCTCGTCGTGAGACAGCAAGGGAGGGCAGATGCATTTGAGTACGGTGAGGAGAAGCCAGATCACGATAAATAGGGAGCTCGATGCACTTTGTGTTAAAGGAGAGCTCGTCGTGAGACTTGTAGAGAGGAGCATATTTGAAAGTCTGATGGGCTAGATCTGAGAAGGATGGTAGGAGGCACGATGCGCCTATGTTAGGAAGGAGAGCTCGCCCGATGGACTTGTAGGGAGGAGCAGGTGCGTTTAGTCTGGTGGAAGGGCTCAGTCACGATAAATAGAGAGAGCTCGATGCACTTTGTGTTGAAGGGAGAACTCGGCGTAGGATTTTTAGGGGAGGAGGCAGATACGTGCAGATACGATGAAGGGGCTCGTGCGATAAATGAGGGAGCTCGTCGGCTGTGTTGAAGGAAGCTCGTCAGTAGAGACTGTAGGAGGAGCCGTCTGTTTGAGTACGAGTGGGGAGCTCGATCCGATAAATAGAGGAGCTCGTGCACTGTGTTGAAGGAGAGCTCGTCAATGAGACTTGTAGAGAGGAGCCCGTCGTTTGAAGAAGTACGATGAAGGGCTCGATCTGGGAGATGGTAGAGACCGATGCACTGTGTTGAAGGAGAGCTTCGCCAATGAGACTTGTAGGGATGAGCCGTTTGTTTAGTCTGATGAAAGGGCTCGT
Organism: Tetrastigma voinierianum; assembly: GCA_016808115.1. Lineage (NCBI taxonomy): Eukaryota > Viridiplantae > Streptophyta > Magnoliopsida > Vitales > Vitaceae > Tetrastigma > Tetrastigma voinierianum. The sequence continues at coordinate 205,089 of JAEQBH010001339.1, forward strand.
CACGATAAATAGAGGGAGCTGATGCACTTTGTGTTGAAGAGAGCTTCGGCTTGATGAAGACCCAAGAGGAGGAGCATGTTTGAGAATCTGAGTGAAGGGCTCGTCTGAAGAGTGTGGGAAGCTCGATGCGCACGTGTTGAAGGGAGAGCTCGCCCGATAGGACTTGTGGGGGAGGAGCCCGTGTTTGGAGAGAATACAGTGAGAAGAGATAGATCTGATAAATAGCGGAACTCGTCTGCTGTGTCGAGAAGGGAGGAGCTGGGCGATGAGGATTTTTAGGGGAGGGCAGATCGTTTGAAGTGTAGTGAGGGGCTCGTCCTGAAAAGATGGTAGGAGCTCGTCGGCCCATGTTGAAGGGAGAGCTCGTCAATGAGACTTGTAGGAAGGAGCCCGTCTGTTTAGGCGTCTGATGAAGGGCTCGATCTGTGTCAATAGGAGCTAAATGCACACTTTGTGTTGAAGGAAAGGAAGCTTCCGGTAATGAGATTTGTAGGGAGAGCAGATACGTTTGAAGTCTGATGAAGGGGCTCGTCTTGAAGATAGTAGGAAGCTCGTCGGCTGTGTTGAAAAAGCTCACGATGAGTTGTAGGGAGGAGCCGTGCGTTTGAAATACGAGAGAAGGGCTCGTCCCGATGTCATAGGAGCTTCGTGCACTGTGTTGAAGAGCTGATAATGAGATTGGAGGAGCGTGTTTGAAGAGTATAGTGAAGGGCTCGTCCTGAAGGATGGTAGGAGCTCGTCTGCCTGTGTTGAAGGGAGAGCTCGGTAATGAGATTTGTAGGGAGGAGCCCGTCTGTTTGAAGAGATCTGAGTGAAGGGGCTTGTCTGAAGGATGAGTAGGAGCTGATGCACTGTGTTGAAGGGAGGCTTCATGATGGACTTGTAGGGGAGGGCAGGTGCGTTTGAAGTACGGTGAAGGGCTGGGTCTGATGCTGCGTCTGGGGGCTCGATGCACTGTGTTGAAGGAGGCTTCCCGGTGATGAGATTTTTAGGGAGGGCAGGTCTTGAAGTCTGATGAAGGGAAACGTCTGATAAATAGTGGAGACTCGTCGACTGTGTTGAAGGGAGGCTCGTCGATGAAACTGGGGAGGAGCCGTCTGTTTGAAGTACGGAGTGAAAAGGGCTAGATCTGTCATCTGAGGAGCTGCGATGCCGCACTTTGTGTTGAAGGAGAGCTCGTCGATGAGACTTGTAGGAAGGAGCACGTCACATTTGAAGTACAATGAAGGAATGGATCACGAGAGGATGGTAGGAGCTGCGATGCACTTTGTGTTGAAGGAGAGCTTCATGATGAGACTTGTAGGGAGGGCAGTTTGTTTGAAATCTGATGAAGGGCTCGTCTGATAAAATAGAGGGAGCTCGATGCACTTTGTGTTGAAGGAGAGCTTCGGCAATGAGATTTTAGGGGAGAACCCGTCACATTTGAGAGAATCTGATGAAGGGCTCGATCTGAGCAGAATGTAGGAGCGTCTGCTGTGTTGAAGAGCTTCGCCCGATGAGACGTAGGGAGGAGCCCGTACGTTTGAAAGTCTGATGAAGGGCTCGATCCCGATAAATAGCGAGAGCTCGTCACTGTGTCGAAGGGGAGGCTCGGCAATGAGATTTTTAGGGAGGAACACGCGTCTGTTTGAAGTGCGAGTGAAGGGGCTCGATCTTTGATAAATAGAGAACTCGTCGGCTGTGTTGAAGGAGAGCTTCGTCAGTAGGGCTTGTAGGAGGCCCGTCATTTAGTACGGTGAAGGGCTCGTCTGGATGTCAGGAGCTCGATGCACTTTGTGTTGAAGGAGAGCTCGCCAATGAGACTTGTAGGGAGGAGCAGTTTGTTTGAGCTCTGAGTGAAGGGCTGATCACGAAGGATGGTAGGAGCTTCGTGCTGTGTTGAAGGAGGAGCTTCAGCTAATGAGACTTGTGGGGAGGAGCAGGTCTGTTTGAGTCTGGTGAAGGGATCGATCACGATAAATAGAGGAACTCGTCTTGCACATGTTGAAGAGCTCGTGATAGAGATTTTTAGGGGAGAGCCGTCTGTTTGAAATACGAGTGAAAGAGCTCGTCGATAAATAAGTAGTCGGCCTTTGTGTTGAAGGAGAGCTCGTCGATGAAAACTTGTAGGGAGGAGCAGATCTGTTTGAAATACGATGAAGGGCTCGTCACGGTAAATAGAGGAACTCGTGCGCACGTCAGTGAAGGAGAGCTCGTCAGTAGAGACTTGTAAGAGAGGAGCCCGTCACATTTGAAATCTGAGTGAAAGGGCTAGATCTGAAGGATGGTAGGAGCTCGTCTGCTGTCTTGAAGGAGAACTCATGATGAGACTTGTAGGGAGGAGCAGTTTGTTTGAAATCTGATGAAGGGCTCGATCTGATAAATAGAGATTTCGTCTGCTGTGTTGAAGGGAGAGCTCGGCAATAGGATTTTAGGGAGGAGCCCGATACGTTTGAAGTGCGAGTGAAGGGCTGGAATGATGAATGTGGGAGCTCGTGCACTTTGTGTTGAAGGAGGCTTCGCCAGATGAGACATGAGAGGAGGAGCAGTGCATTACGGGAAATCTGAGTGAAGGGGCTCGTCTGATGTCGGCAGAGAACTCGTCACGTGTGGAAGAGGCTCGGCAATGAGATTTTTGGGAGGAGCAGATGCATTTGAAGTGCGAGTGAAGGGCTCGTCTGATAAATAGAGAACTCGTCGACTGTGTTGAAGGAGAGCTCGTCGATGGGAGCAGCGGGAGGAGCCCGTCTGTTTGAGAATACGGTGAGGGCTCGATGATAAATAGAGGAGCTCCGTGCACTTTGTGTTGAAAGGAAGCTCGTCAATGAGACTTATGAGAAGGAGCAAATCTGTTTTGAAGTCTGATGGGCTCGTCTGAAGGATGGTAGGAGCACAAATGCACTGTGAATGGAGAGCTCCTTGATGAGACTTGTAGGGAGGAGCCGTCTGTTTGAGAATGGGTGAGGGCTCAGATCACAGTCATGGGGGCTGATGCACATGTTGGAAGGGAGGCTCGGCAATGAGATTTTTAGGGGAGGGCCCGATGTTTGAAGTCTGGAGTGAAGGGCTAGATCTGAGTAAATAGAGAGGGAGGCTCGTCGAGCTGTGTTGAAGGGAGGCTTCACGTCAATGAGCTTGTAGGGAGGAGCCCGTCTGTTTGAAATACCGAGTGGGAGCTCGTCACGATAAATAGGAGCTCGTGCACTGTGTTGAAGGAGAGCTCGTGATGAGACTTGTAGAGGAGGGCTGATGCGTTTGAGAGATACGGTGAAGGGCTGGATGGAAGGATGGCCAGGAGCCTGTGCACAGTGGAGGAGGCTGAGTGAGTGGGACTGTGGGGAGGGCCGGTGCGTTTGGGTACGGGTGGGGGCTCGTCTGAAAAAATGGGGGCTCGTGCACGTGTTGAAGGAGGCTCGGTAATGAGATTTGTGGGGAGGGCAGTGCGTTTGAGAGTCTGAGTGAAGGGCTCGATCACGAGAAGGATGGTAGGAGCTCATGCCTTTTTGTGTTGAAGGAGAAACTCAGCCCAGTGAGATTTTAGAGGAGAACCACGCAAATCTCTTTGAAATACAGTGAAGGGCTCGTCTGAGAAGGATGGTAGAACTAAATGCCCTTTGTGTTGAAGGGAGAGCTCGCCAATGGATTTGTGAGGAGGAGCCCGTGTTTGAAGTCGGTGAAGGGCTCGTCACGATGAAATAGCGAGGGCTGGAGTGCCGCACGTGTCGAGAGGAGAGCTCAGCGAGTAGGATTTACCCAGGGAGGGCCCGTGTTTGGAGATGCGGTGAGGGCTCGTGCGATAAATGGGGAGCTCGTCGAGCTGTGTTGAAGGGAGAGCTCGTCGATGAGACAGCGGGAGGAGCTTGAATGTTTGAAGTATAGTGAAGGGCTCGTCTGATAAATGGGAGCTCAGATGCACTTTGTGTTGAAGGGAGGCTCGATCAATGAGACTTGTAGAGAGGAGCAGTCTGTTTGAAGTACAGTGAAGGGCTCGTCTTGAAGGATGGTAGGAGCTGGAATGCACTTTGTGTTGAAGGGAGAGCTCTTGATAGGGACTGTAGGGAGGAGCAGGTCACGTTTTGAAATGCAGTGGAAAGGGCTAGATCTTTGATAAATAGAGGGAGCGAATGCACTTTGTGTTGAAGGAGGACTCAGCGATGAGATACAAGGAGAACGTGTTTAGGAAATGCAGTGAAGGGCTCGTCACGATAAATAGGGAGGCTCGTCGGCGTGTTGAAGGAGGCTTCGTCAGTAAAAACTGTAGGGAGAACCCGTGCTGTTTGAGAGGAATACGAGTGAGGGCTGCGATCGATCATAGAGGAGCTTCGTCTGCTGTGTTGAAAGGAGAGCTTCGTCGATGAGACTTGTAGAAAGGAGCAGATGCATTTAGTAATGATGAAAGGGGCTGGATCTGAAGATGGTAGGAGCTCGTGCACGTGTTGAAGGAGAGCTACGCCAATGAGACTGTAGGGGAGGAAGCAGATTTATTTTGAAATGCTGATGAAAGACTCGTCTGATAAATAGAAAGGAAGCTAAATACTTGCACATGTTGAAAAACTTCCAGCAATCAATTTTACAAGGAAAGAGCAGGAAATACATTTAGAGAAATCTGATGAAAAGAGCTCCGTCACGAATAATGGAGCTAAATGCACTTTGTGTTGAAGGCTTCGCCAATGAGACTGTAAGGAGAAATACATTTGAAATGATGAAAAGAACAGAAATCTGATCATAGCGAGGCTTCGTCTGCACAATGTCGAAGAGACGAAGCTTTCAGCAGTGGGCCACAAGGGAAGGAGCCCGTCTCTGTTTGAGAGGTGTAGTGAAGGGCTCGTCCTGAAGGATGGTAGGAGCTCGTCTGCCTATGTTGGAAGGAGGCTCGGCAATGGAGACATGAGGAGGAGCCCCCCGTCTGTTTGAAATACGAGTGAGAGAGGGCTCGAGTCCCGATGTTAAATGGGGAGCCTCGTGCACTTTGTGTTGAAGGGAGCTCGGCCAATGGGAATTTGTAGGGAGGAGCCGGGTGCGTTTGAGAGGAATACCGGTGAAGGGCTCGTGAGAAGAGATGGTGAACTCGATGCACTTTTGTGTTGAAGGGAGGAGCTCGGCAATGGGCCACAGGGGAGGCTTGAGTCTGTTTGAAACGATGAAGGAGCACAAATCTGAATGGCGAGGAAACAAAATGCACTGTGTTGAAGCTCGTAATGAACTTTGTAAGGAGAACCCGTCTGTTTGAGAATCTGAGTGAAAGGCCGTCTGATAAATATAGAGGCACAAATGCACTTTGTGTCGAAGAAACTTCAGCGGTAAGAGATTTTTAGGGAGGGCAGATACATTTGAAGATGCCGGTGAAGGGCACGATCACGATAAATAGAGGCTTCGTCCTTTGTGTTGAAGGGAGAGCTCGTCAATAGAGACTTGTAGGGAGGAGCCCGTCTGTTGTAATCTGATGAAAATACGTCGATAAAGCGAAGGAGGAGCACAAATACACTGTGTTTGAAAAACTCGTCAATGAGACTTGTAGAAGGAGCAAATGCATTTGCAGAGAAATCAGTGAAAGGGCTCGTCCTGAAGGATAGTAAAGGAGCTCGTCACTGTGTTTGAAGGGAGAGCTTCTTGATGAGACAGTAAGGAGGCTTGAGTCTCTTTGAAATCTGAGTGAAGGAGCTCGTCGATAAATAGAGGAGCTCGTGCACTTTGTGTTGAAGGAAAACTCGGCAATGAGGCCACAGGAAGGAACCCGTCTGTTTGGAGTCTGATGAAGGGCTCGATCTGATAAATAGAGAACTCGTCGGCTGTGTTGAAGGAGAGCTGGGTCAGTAAACAGCAGGGAGGGCCGTCTGTTTGAAGTACAGTGAAGGGCTCGTCCTGATAAATAGAGGGAGCTCGTCTGCCTGTGTTGAAGGGAGAGCTCGTCAATGAGACTTGTAGAGAGGAGCCCGTCTGTTTGAAGTACAGTGAAGGGCTCGTCCTGAAGGATGGTAGGAGCTCGTCTGCCTGTGTTGAAGGAGGAAGCTTCAAATCCCGATGAGAGAACTTGTAGGGGAGGAGCAGATCTGTTTGAAATACAGTGAAGGGCTCGTCACGATAAATAGAGGAGCTCGTGCACTGTGTTGAAGGAGAGCCTAGATCAATGAGACTTGTAGAAGGAGCAAATGTTTGAAGTACAGTAAGGGCTCGCCCTGAAGGATGGTAGGAGCTCGTCTGCACCGTGTTGAGAGGGGAGAGCTGTGATGAGACTTGTAGGGAGGAGCAGGATTTGTTTGAAATACCGGGGTGAGAAGGAGCATCCTGCGATAAATAGAGGGACTCGTGCACTTTGTGTTGAAAAGCTTCGGCAATAAAGATTTTAAAGGAGGAGCAAATGCAATTTGAAAATCTGTTGAAGGCCGTCTAAGAGGAGATGGTAAGGCTAAATGCACTTTGTGTTGAAGAGAGCTTCATGATAAAGACTGTAGGGGAGGAGCATACATTTGAAGTCTGATTGGGGCTCGTCGATAAGCGAGGCTTCGTGCACTGTGTCGAAGGGAGCTCGCGATGAGATTTTAGGGAGGGCAGATGCATTTGAAGTGCCGTGAAGGGCTGCGTCTGAAAAGATGAAGTAGGAGCTTTCGTCGGCTATGTTGAAAGGAAGCTCGTCAATGAGACTGTAGGGAGGGCAGAGTATGTTTGAAGTGCAGTGAAGGGCTAGTCCTGATAAATAGAGGGAGCTCGATGCTGTGTTGAAGGAGGAGGCTCAGTAATGGATTGTAGGGAGAGAGAGCCGAGGTCTGTTTGAGTGCGGGTGGGCTGGGTCTGGGATGAGTAGGGCTCGTGCACTTTGTGTTGAAGGAGAGCTTCGCCAATGACACTGTGGGGAGGAGCCCATCTGTTGGAGAGTCTGATGAAGGGCTCGGTCCTTATAAATAGAGGGCTTCGATGTGGTGAAAGGAGAGCTCGGTAATGAGATTTGGGAGGAGCCCGTGTTTGAAGTAGGTGAAGGGCTCGTCTGAGCGGATGGTAGGAGCTCGTCGGCTGTGTTGAAGGAGGCTAGATCAATGAGACTTTAGCAGGGAGGAGCCGTGTTTGAGTACGGTGAAGGGCTCGTCAGGAAGTAAATAGAGAGAGCTGGAGTGCACTTTTGTGTTGAAGGGCGAGGCTCGGTGTGGGATTTGTAGGGAGGAACCCCGTCTGTTTGAAGTATGAGTGAAGGGGCTCGTCACGGAGGATGGTAGGAGCTCGTGCTGTGTTGAAGGAGGCTCGGTAATGGTTGCAAAGGAGGAGCCCGTCTGTTTGAAGTACAGTGAAGGGCTTGTCATGAAGGATGGTAGGAGCTCGTCTGCCTGTGTTGAAGGGAGAGCTGGCAGTGGACTTGTAGAGAGGGCAGGTACGTTTGAGTGCGGTCGAGGGCTCGTGCGATAAATAGAGGGGGCTCGCTGTGTTGAAGGAGAGCTCGTCGATGAGACTTGTAGGGAGGAGCCAGGTGCGTTTGAAAATACGGTGAAGGGCTCGATCTGATAAATAGAGGGAGCTCGATGCACTTTGTGTTGAAGGAGAGCTCGTCCAATGGAGTCTTGTAGGAGCAGATGCATTTAAAGATGCAGTGAAAGGGCTCGTCACGATAATAGAGGAAGCTCGTCGACTGTGTTGAAGGGAGAGCTCGTCGATGAGACTGTAGGGAGGGCAGGTGTTTGAAATACGGTGAAGGGCTGGAGTGCGAAATAGAGGGAGCTCGATGCACTTGTGTTGAAGGGAGGCACGATCAATGAGACTTGTAGAGAGGAGCCAGTCGTTTGAAGTGGTGAGAAGGCTTGTCTGAGAGGAAGGATGGTAGGGAGCTCGTCTCTGCCTTTGTTGAAGGGAGAGCTACCCGATGGGACTTTAACAGGGAGGAGCGATGCGTTTAGTCTGATGAAGGGCTCGTCTTGATAAATCCTGAGGAGCTTCGTCACTTTGTGTTGAAAGAAGCTTCAGCGATAGAGATTTTAGGGAGGAGCGCTGTTTGAAATACGATGTGAAGGGCTGGAATCACGATAAATAGAGAACTCGTCGACGTGAAAGGAGAGCTGTCAATGAAGCGAGACTTGTAAGGTTGAAAACCCGTCTGTTTGAGAAATCTGATGTGAAGGAGCTCGTCGATAAATAGGGAGCTCGATGCACTTTGTGTTGAAGGAGAGCTCGTCGATGAGACAGAGAGGAGCCCGATGCGTTTGAAGTCTGGAGTGAAGGGCTAGATCTACGAAGGATGGTAGAACTCGTCTGCTGTGTTGAAGGAGAGCCGCCAATGAGACTTAGGGAGAACCCGTTTGTTTGAAAGCACGGTGAAGGGCTCGTCTGATAAATAGGAGCTGGAATGCACTTTGTGTTGAAGGAGGCTTCAGTGATGAGATTTGCAAGGGAGGAGCAGATCTGTTGAAGGGTCTGATGAGGCACAGATCTGAAGGATGGTAGGAGCTTCGTGCACTGTGTTGAAGAGAGCTCGTAATGAGACTTGTGAGAGGAGCAGTGCGTTTGAGTCTGATGAAAGGGCTCGATCTGATAAATAAGCGGAGGAGCTCGATACACGTGTTGAGTGGGGCTCAGCGATGAGATTTTGGGGAGGGCAGGTACATTTGAAGATGCAGTGAAGGGCTAGTTCTGAAAAGATGGTAGGAGCTCGTCGGCCTATGTTGAAGGGAGAGCTCGTCAATGAGACTTGTAGGGAGGAGCCAGATCTGTTTGTCTGATGAAAGGGCTCGTCACGATAAATAGGGAGCTCGTCACACTTTTATGTTGAAGGGAGGCTCGGTAATAGAGATTTGTAGGAGGAGCAGTGTTTGAGAGGAAATCTGAGTGAAGGGCTCGTCTGAAAAAATAGTAGGAGCTCGTGCACTGTGTTGAAGGAGAGCTCGCCAATGAGACTTAATAGGTAGGAACTTGGGTCACGTTGGAAGGGCCGGTGAGGACTCGTCTGTAAATAGAGGAGCTGTGCACTTTGTGTTGAAGGAGAACTCGTCTTGAGACTTGTAGGAGGGGAGGAGCAGGTCTGTTTGAAGTACGGTGAAGGGCTCGTCACGATAAATAGAGGACTCGGCTGTGTTGAAGGGAGGAGCTCGTCAGTGAGACTTTGTAGTGAGCCGTCTGTTTGAAGTCTGAGTGAGAGGCTCGTCTGATAGAAAATAGAGAGCTCGTCTGCTTTGTGTTGAAGGAAGGCTTCGTCAATGAGTCTTGTAGAGAGGAGCCCGTGCGTTTGAAGGTACGGTGAAGAGCCGTCTGATAAATGGGAGCTCGCCGGCGTGTTGAAGGGAGGAGCTCGTCGATGAGACTTGTAGGGGAGCAGATGCGTTGAAGTACGGTCGAAGGGCTGGATCACGATAAAATAGGGGCTCGTGCTGTGTTGGAAGGAGGCTCGTCGTGGAGACTTGAGAGAACCCGTCTGTTTAGGGCCACGATGAAGGGCTCGATCTGAAGAAGATGGTAGGAGCTTCGTCTACGTGTTGAAGGGAGGAGCTCGCGGACTTGTAGGGAGGAGCCGGTACGAGAGGTACGAGTGGGGGCTCGTGATAAATAGAGGGGCTCGTGCGCTGTGTGTTGAAGGAGGCTCGCTGATGAGATTTTAGGGAGAATTTGCGTCTTGTTTGAAGGTACGGTGAAGGGCTCGTCCCGATAAATAGGGAGCTCGTCGGCTGTGTTGAAGGAGAGCTCGTCAATGAAACTTGTAGGGAGGAGCCGGAGTGTTTGAGAGGAATACGGGTGAAGGGCTAGATCACATTCAAATAGAGGGCTTCGATGCACTTTGTGTTGAAGGAGATCTCGTCAATGAGACTTGTAGAGAGGCAGGTGCGTTTGAAGAGTGCAGGTGAAGGGCTCGATCACGAAGGATGGTAGGAGGCTGTGCACTGTGTTGAAGGAGGAGCTGTTGATAGAACTGTAGGGATAGGCAGTTTGTTTGAGAGAAATGCGAGTGAAGAACTCAAGTCTGATCAATAGGAGCTAAATGCACTGTGTTGAAGGAGAGCTCGGCAATGAAGATTTTGCAGGGAGGGCAGATCGTTTGAGAGAATGCAGTGAAGGGCTGCGTCTGAGGATGGTAGGAGCTTGTGCACTTTGTGTTGAAGGGAGGCTCGCCCGATGAGACTTGTAGGGAGGAGCCAGATGCGTTTGAGGTACGGTGAAGGGCTCGTCCCCCGATAAATAGCGGGCTTTCGTGCACTGTGTCGAGAAGGAGGAGGCTCGACGATGAGAGATTTCACAGGAGGCCGTCTTGTTTGAAGTGTAGTGAAGGGCTGCGTCTGCGAGAAAAGATGGTAGGAAGCTCGTCGGCACATGTTGAAGGGAGAGCTCGTCAATGAGACACCCCATGAGGAGGAGCCGTCTGATTTGGAAATCTGGGTGAAGGGCTCGTCACGATAAATAGAGGGAGCTAGATGCACTTTGTGTTGAAGGGAGGCTCGGTAATAAAGTTTGTAGGAGCAGGTGCATTTGAGAGAGTGTACAGGTGAAGGGCTGGAGTCTGAAGGATGAGTAGGAGCTCGTGCACTTTGTGTTGAAGGGAGAGCTCGTAATGAGACTTGCAGTAGGGAGGAGCCCATGCGTTGGGGAGATGCGGGTGAAGGGCTAGATCCTTATAAATAGAGAACTCGTGCACTTTGTGAAGAGGCTCGGTAATGGATTTGTAGGAGGAGCAGATGCAATTTAGAGAAATCTGGAGTGAAGGGCTCGTCTGAGTTAATAGGAGCTCGTCGGCTGTGTTGAAGGAGGCTCATCAATGGGGGCTGTGGGAGGAGCAGATGCATTTGAGTACGAGTGAAGGGCTGGAGTCACGATAAATGAGGGAGCTGATGCACTTGTGTTGAAGGAGGAGGCTTCCCGGTAATGAGATTTGTAGGGAGGAGCCCGATACGTTTGAAGCATAGTGAAGGGCTGCGTCTGAAGGATGTGGAAACTCAAAATGCGCACATGTTGAAGGAGAAACTCGTCGATGAGACTTGTAGGGAGAGCCCACGTGCATTTGAAAATACAGTGAAGAGGCTCGTGCGATAAATAGGAGCTCGATGCACTGTGTTAAAGGGGAGGCTTCGGTAATAGAGATTTGTAGGGAGGGCAGTGTTTTGAGAGAAACCTGATGAAAGGGCTAAATCTGAAAGAATGTAGGACCTCGTCACACTTTGTGTTGAAGGAGAAACTTCTTGATAAGAGACATAAAGGGAAGAAACCCATCTATTTAAGAGAGGAAATACAGTGAAAGAGGCTCGTCAGTATAAATAGAAACTCAAATGCACTTTATGTTGAAAAAGAAGAGCTCGTGTAAAGACTGTAAGGAAGAGCAAATACATTTAAAATCTGATGAAAAGAGCTAAATCTGAAGAAGATAGTAGAGCTACGTCGGCTTGTGTTGAAGGGAAACTGTCGATGAGACTTTTAATAGAGTAAAGGCAGATGCAATTTGAAATGATGAAGGGAGTCGTCTGATAAAATAGAGAGAGCTCGTCACACTTTGTGTTGGAGGAGCTTCCGATAATGAGATTTGTAGGGGAGGGCAGGTACGTTTGAAGTATAGTGAAGGGCTCGATCTGAAGATCAGTAGGAGCTCGATGCTGCACGTCTTGAAGGAGGCTCGTAATGAGATTTGTAGGGAGGAGCCCGTCTGTTTGAAGTACAGTGAAGGGCTTGTCATGAAGGATGGTAGGAGCTCGATGCACTTTTGTGTTGGAAGGAGGCCATGATAGGACTGAGAAGGAGGAGCCCGTGTTTGAAGTCTGAGTGAAAGGGCTCGATCTGATAAATAGAGGAGCTTTCGTGCGTGTTGAAGAGGCTCGGTAATGAAGATTTGTAGGGAGAGCGAGTCTTTTGAAATGCGGTGAAGGGCTCGTCTGAAGGATGGTAGGAGCTCGATGCACTTTGTGTTGAAGGAGAGGCTCCTTGATGAGACTTGTAGAGAGGAGCTTGTTTGATTGAAGTGTCTGATGAAGGGCTCGTCGATAAATAGAGGAGCTCGTGCTGTGTTGAAGGGAGAGCTCGGTAATGAGATTTGTAGGGAGGAGCCCGTACGTTTGAAATGCGGTGAAGAGGCTCGTCTGGGCGAGATGTAGGAACTCGTTGCTTTGTGTTGAAGGGAAGCTGTCAGTAGAGACTTAAAGGGAGGGCCGTGCGTTGGCTCTGATGAAGGGCTCGTCTGATAAACTCAGGAGCTGATACGTGTTGAAGAGAGCTCGGTAATGAGATTTGTAGGGAAAAGCCCGTCTGTTTGAAGTACAGTGAAGGGCTCGTCCTGAAGGATGGTAGGAGCTGCGATGCACTGTGTTGAAGGAGGAGCTCGGTAATAAGAGATTTGTGAGGAAGGAGCAGGTCTGATTTGAAGTGATGAAGGAGCTTGTCTGAAGAGATGGTAGGAGCTCGTCACTTTGTGTTGATGGGAGAGCTCGCCAATGAGACTTGTAGGAAGGAGCCGTCCCATTTGAAGTCTGATGAAAGGCTCACGATCTGATAAATAGAGGGAGCTCGTCTGCCTGTGTTGAAGGGAGAGCTCGGTAATGAGATTTGTAGGGAGGAGCCCGTCTGTTTGAAGTACAGTGAAGGGCTCGTCCTGAAGGATGGTAGGAGCTCGTCGGCCTGTGTTGAAGGGAGAGCTCGTCAATGAGACTTGTAGGGAGGAGCAGTGCGTTTGAGTACAGTGAGAAGGGCTCGTCACGATATTAAATAGAGAGGGCTCGTGCTGTGTTGAAGGGAGAGCTCGGTAATGAGATTTGTAGGGAGGAGCCCGTCTGTTTGAAGTATAGTGAAGGGCTCGTCCTGAAGGATGGTAGGAGCTCGTCTGCCTGTGTTGAAGGGAGAGCTCGGTAATGAGATTTGTAGGGAGGAGCCCGTCTGTTTGAAGTACAGTGAAGGGCTTGTCCTGAAGGATGGTAGGAGCTCGTCTGCCTGTGTTGAAGGGAGAGCTCGCCAATGAGACTTGTAGAGAGGAGCAGATACGTTTTGAGAAGTACAATGAAGGGCTCGTCGATAAATAGAGGGAGCTTCGTGCACTTTGTGTTGAAGGAGAGCTCGGTAATGAGTTTGTAGAGAGAGCAGTCTGTTTGAAATACGATGAAGAGGGCACGATCTGCAGATATTAGGAGCTTCGATACGCGTGTTGAAGGAGAAACTCCTTGATGGGTTTTGTAGAAAGGGAGCCGTACGTTAAGTAGAGTGAAAGGAGCTCGTCACGATAAATAGGGAACTCATGCACGTATTGAAAGGAAGCTCGGTAATGAAGACTGTAGGAGGAACCCATCTGTTTGAAATCTGATGAGGGCTGCGTCTGGCGATATTGCAAGGCTTCGTTAACTGTGTTGAAAAGGAGAGCTTCATCAATGAGACTAACAAGGAAAGGAGCAATCTGTTTGAAAGTCTGATGAAGGCTCGATGCGATAAATAGAACTCGTGCACTTGTGTTGAAGAGGAAGCTCGGTAATGAGATTTGTAGAGGAAAAGCAAATCTGTTGAAATCTGATGAAGGGCTCGTCTGAAGGATGGTAGAAACTCGTCACACTTTGTGTTGAAGAGAGCTCGGTAATGGGATTTGTAAGGGAGGAGCCCGTACGATTTGAGAGAGTGAGTGAAAGGGCTTGTCTGAGAGATAGTAGGAGCTAAATACACTTTGTGTTGAAGGAAACTCAGCGATGAGACTTGTAGAAGAGCCGATACGTTTGAAAGTACGGTGAAGGGCTGAACGAAATAGAGGAGCTCGTGCACTGTGTTGAAGGAGAGCTTCGATAATAGAGATTGCTGTAAAGGGGAGAGCAGATGCATTTGAAATACGATGAAGGAGCTCGTCTGAGAAGAATGGTAAGGCTTCGTCGGCTTGTGTTGAAAAGGAGAACTCGTCAATGAGGCTGTAAAGAAGGAAGGCAGAAATACATTTGAAGCCTCTGATGAAGCAGCCGTCTGATAAATAGAGAGCTCGTGCACTGTGTTGAAGAGGAAACTTCGGTAATAAGGAATTTGTAGGGAGAACTTGTCCCAATTTGAAATACCAGTAGAAAGGGCTGCGTCTACGAGATGGTAGGAAACTCGTACACTTTGTGTTGAAGGGAGAGCTTCCCGACAAGAGTAGGAGAGCAAATCTGTTTGAAAATCTGATGAGGAGCTTGTCTGAGAGATGAAGTAGGAGCTAATGCACTTTGTGTTGAAAAAGAGGAAGCTACATAATAAGACTGTAGAAGGAGCCGCGTGCGTTTAGAATCTGAGTGAAGGGCTCGATCTGATAAATAGAGGAACTCGTCTACTTGTGTTGAAGGAGGAGCTCGTGTGAGATTGTAAGGGGAGGAGCCGTCTTTTGGAAAGTCTGGGTGAAGGGCTAGATCTGAGAAGGATGTTAGGAAACCGTCACGTGTTGAAGGGAGAGCTCGCAAATGAGACTTGTGAGAGGAGCCGATCCCGATTGGAGGGAGTACGGTGAAGGGCTCGTCGATAAATAGGGAGGCTCGTGCACTGTGTTGAAGAGGAAACTCAGTAATGAGATTTGTAAGGGAGGAGTGATGCGTTTTGAAGTATAATTGAAGGGCGCCACGAAGGATGGTAGGAAGCCTCGATGCACTTTGTGTTGAAGGAGAGCTCATGATAGGGTAGAGAGGGCCCGTCGATTTGAAGTACGAGTGAGAGGGCTCGTCACGATAAATAGAGGGAGCACAAATGCACTTTGTGTTGAAGGTAGAGCTCGGTAATGAGATTTGTAGGGAGGAGCCCGTCTGTTTGAAATCTGGTAGAAGGGCTCAAATCTGAAGGATAGTAGGAGCTCGTCTTCTGTGTTGAAGGAGAGCTTCGCTAATGAACTGTAGAAGACAATCTGTTTAAGTCTGATGAAGAGTACCGTCACGATAAATAGAGGGAGCTCAAATGCACTGTGTTGAAGAGGCTTCGGTAATAAGAGATTTGTAAGGGAGGAGCCCGTCTGTTGAAAATCTGATGAAAAGGAGAGCTCGTCACGAAGAGATGAGCCAAGGCTTCAATGCATGTGTTGAAGGAGAGCTTCGCTGATAGACTTGTAGAAGGAGCGCGATGCATTTGAGATACGGTGAAGGGCTCGTCGATAAATAGGAGCTCGTGCGCACGTGTTGAAGGAGAGCTCGGTAATGAAATTTGTAGGGGAGCAGTGTTTGAAATACAGTGAAGGGCTCGATCTGAGATGGTAGGAGCTCAAATACGCACGTGTTGAAGGGAGAGCTTCATGATGAGACTTGTAGAGAGGAGCCCCGTCTGTTTAGTCTGATGAAGGGCTCGTGATAAATAGAGAGGGAACTCGTCTGCTGTGTTGAAGGGAGGCTGGTAATGGGATTTGTAGGGAGGAGCAGTCTGTTTGAAGCTGAGTGAAGGGCTCGTCTGAAGAGATGTGGAGCTGGAATGCACTGTGTTGAAGGAGAAGCTTCATGATAGAACTTGTAGAAGGAGCCGTCTGTTTAGTCTGATGAAGGGCTCGTCTTTGATAAATAGGGAGCTTCATCTGCTGTGTTGAAGGAGAGCTTCGGTAATGAGATTTGTAGGGAGGGGCAGATGCATTTGAAATCTGAGTGAAGAGCTAAGAATCACGGAAAAGATAATGGAGCTTCGTGCACTTTGTGTTTAAAGGGAGAGCTTCATGATGGGAGGAGCTTGTGAGGAGGAGCAGGTACGATTTTGAGTCTGATGAAGGGCTCGTCCGATAAATAGAGAGAACTCGTCGACTGTGTGTTGAAGGAGAGCTCGTCGTGAGCCACAGGGAGGAGCAGGTGTGTTTGAAATGCAGTGAAGGGCTAGATCTGAGGTATGGTAGGAGCTCGTACACTTTTGTGTTGAAGGGAGAGCTCATGATGAGACAGTAGAGAGGAAGCTGATCCCCGTTTGAAGTACGGAGTGAAGGGCTGGGTGCGATAAATAGCGGGGCGCTCGTCTGCTGTGTTGAAGGGAGAGCTCGGCAATGGATTTTAGGAGGAGCCCCCGTGCACGTTTGAAGTCACCGGTGGGGGCCTAGATCACGAAAGATGGTAGTAGGAGCTCGTCGGCTATGTTGAAGGAGGCTTCGTCAATGAAACTGGCAAGGAGAGGCAGTCTGTTTGAAGTCTGAGTGAAGGAGGCTGAGTCTGATAAATAGAGAGCTCGATACGCACGTGTTGAAGGAGAGCTATGTGAGACTGTAGGGAGGAGCAGATGTTTGAATGCGGTGAAGGGCTCGTCACGATAAATAGGGAGCTGTGCACTTTTTGTGTTGAAGGGAGAGCTCGGCCCGATGAGATTTTTAGGGAGGAACCGCCGCACGAGTGCGATGAAGGAGCTCGTCTGATAAATGGGGAGCTCGTCGGCTTGTGTGTTGAAGGGAGGCTCGTCAGTGAGACTGTAGGGAGGAGCCACGTCACATTTGAAATACGAGTGAAGGGCTGGAATCGCGATAAATAGAGAACTCGTCTGCTGTGTTGAAGGAGAGCACAAGTCAGTGAGACTATGAGAAGGAGCCCGTCACATTTGAAATACAGTGAAGGGCTCGTCCCAGAAGGATGAAGTAGGAGCTTCGTGCACTTTGTGTTGAAGAGAGCTCGCCAATGAGACTGTAGGGAGAGCAGTTTGTTTGGCTTTCTGATGAAGGCTCGTCTGATAAATAGAGAACTCGATGCACTTTGTGTTGAAGGGAGAGCTCGGCAATGAGATTTTTAGGGAGGAGCGAGTGCGATTTGAATCTGATGAAGGGCTCGATCTGATAAATAGAGGAGATAAGTCGGCTGTGTTGAAGGGAGGCTCGTCAGTGAAACTTGTAGGGAGGAGCCGTCGATTTGAAGTCTGGGTGAAGGAACAGATCTGATAAATAGAGGGCTGATGCACTTTGTGTGAAGGGAGGCTTCGTCGATGAGACTTGTAGAGAGGGCAGATCTGTTTGAAGGTATAGTGAAGGGGCTCGTCTGAAGGATGGTCGGAGCTCGTCTGCACTTTGTGTTGGAAAGGGAGAGCTCCTTGATGAGACAGTAGGGAGGAGCAGTTTGTTTGAAATCTGTTGAAGAGACTCGTCGATAAATGGGGAGCTCGATGCGCTGTGTTGAAGGAGGAGCTCGGCAATGAGATTACAGGGAGGAGCAGTCGTTTGAGTACAGGTGAAGGGCTAGATCTGAGAAGGATGGTAGGAGCTCGTGCGCACGTGATGAAGGAGAGCTTCCTTGATAGGACTTGTGGGGAGGAACCCCGTCTGTTTGAAGTCTGCAGTGAAGGGCTGCGTCACCGATAAATAGGGAGCTGATCACTTTGTGTTGAAGGAGGCTCGATGACCAGAGATTTATGTAGGGAGGAGACACGTCTGATTTAATCTGAGTGAAGGAGCTGCGATCTACAAGGATGAATGGAGCTGTCACACTGTGTTGAAGGAGAGCTAGCCAATGAGACTTGTGAGGAGGAGCCCATACGTTTGGAGATCTGAGTGAAGGGCTCGTCCTTATAAATAGAGGGAGCTCGTGCACTTTGTGTTGAAGGAGAGCTTCGGTGGCAGGGATTGGGGAGGAGCCCGTTTGAAATCTGAGTGGAAGGGGCTCGTCTGAAGGATAGTAGGAGCTCGTCGGCTTTGTGTGTTGAAGGGAGGCTCGTCAATGGGGCCTTGTAGGGAGGAGCAGTCATGTTTGAAATACAGGTGAAGGGCTCGATCTGATAAATAGAGGAGCTCGATGCACTTTGTGTTGAAGGAAGGCTGGTAATAGAGATTTGTAGGGAGGAGCCGTCTGTTGAGAGTAAATTGAAGGGCTCGCCACGAGAAGGATGGTAGGAGCTCACGTCTGCTGTGTTGGAAGGAGGCTCGGTGTGATTTGTAGTGGGAGGAGCCAGTGGGTTTGAAGTCTCGGTGAAGGGGCTTGTCTGGGGATGGTAGGAGCTGTCTGCTGTGTTGAAGGGAGGCTTCATGATGGTTTGCAGAGGCAGTGTTGAGTCTGGAGTGAAGGGCTCGATCGATAAATAGAGGGAACACGTGCACGTGTTGAAGGAGAGCTCGATGATGAGATTTGTGTAGGGAGGGCGGGTGCGTTGAAATGCGATCGGGGCTCGTCCCAGATGGATGATAGGAGCTCGTCTGCTGTGTTGAAGGAGAGCTTTCATGATGAGACTTAAGAAGCAGAGAGGGCAGGTCTGTTTGAAGTACAGTGAAGGGCTCGTCCTGATAAATAGAGGGAGCTCGTCTACCTGTGTTGAAGGGAGAGCTCGGCAATGAGATTTGTAGGGAGGAGCCCGTCCCGATTGAAATCTGATGAAAGGGCTCGTCTGAGAGAAGGATGTAGGAAACTCGTCTGCTGTGTTGAAGGAGAAGTTCGCCAATGAGACTATGAGAGGAGCAGTCGATTTGAGAGTGCCAGTGAAAGACTCGTCTGATAAATAGAGGGAGCTAAATGCACTTTGTGTTGAAAGGTGGGGAAGCTCGGTAATGAGATTTGTAGGGAGGAGCCAGTGCATTTGAAGTCTGAGTGAAGGGCTCGTCTGAGGATGGTAGGAGCTGCGTCTTCCTGTGTTGAAGGAGAGCTCGCCAATGAGACTGTGAGAGGAGCAGATCTGTTTGAGATCTGATGAAAGGCTCGTCGATAAATAGAGGGCTAAATGCTGTGTTGAAGGGAGAGCTTCGGTAATGAAGATTTGTAGGGAGGGCAGATGTTTGAAATCTGAGAGAAGGGCTCGTCTGAAGAGGATGGTAGGAGCTCGTGCACTGTGTTGAAGGAGGCTCGCCCGATCGGAGACTTGTAGAGAGGAGCCAGTACGTTTGAAATACGGTGAAGGGCTGGAATGCGATAAATGGGGAGCTGGAATGCACACTTTGTGTTGAAGGGACTCGGTAATGAGATTTGGCAGGGAGGAGCAGTCACGATTTAAATATGATGAAGGGCTCGTCTGGTGAGATCAAATAGGAACTACGATACACTTTGTGTTGAAAGGAGAACTGCATGATGAAGGACTTGTAGAGAGGGCAGTACATTTGAAATACGGTGAAGGGCTCGTCTGATAAATAGAGGGAGCTTCGTGCACGTGTTGAAGGAGAGCTCGGTAATGGATTTGTAGGGAGGTGCCATCACATTTGAGAGGAGTACGATGAAGGGGCTAGATCTGGATGGTAGGAACTCGTCTGCTGTGTTGAGAAGGGAGGTTTACCCAGTGAGACACTGTGAGAGGAGCCGCGTCGGTTGAGGCGTACAGTGAAAGGGCTCGTGATAAATAGGGAGACTCGTCACTGTGTTGAAAAGGTAAACTCGGTAATGAGACTAGCCAAGGGAGGAACCGTGTTTGAAGTCTGATGAAGGAGCTGCAAATCTGAGGAAGGATAGTAGGGCACAAATCTTCTATTGTGTTGAAGGAGAGCTTCATGATAGAACTTGTAGAGAGGAGCAGATGTTTGAAGTACGAGTGAAGGGGCTCGTCTGATCAAGCATAGAGGAGCTCGTGCACTGTGTTGAAGGGAAGAGCTCATTAATGAGATTTGTAAGGGAGGAGCCGTCTGTTTGAAGTCTGAGAGAAAGGGCTGCGATCTACGAGAAGGATGGTGGGGCTTCGTCACACTGTGTTGAAAAGGAGAAGCTGCCAATGAACTTATAGAAACCGTCTGTTGAAAATACGAGTGAAGAGCTCGTCTGATAAATAGAGGAGCTTCGATACGCACGTGTTGAAGAGGCTTCGGTAATGAGATTTGTAGGGGAGAGCCCGTCTGGTGCAAATGTCTGGTGAGGCTGGAATCTGAAGGATGAGTAAGAGCACAAATGCACTTTGTGTTGAAGGAAACTCGCGATAGGGCTGTAGAAAGGTAATCCATTTGAAATACGATGAAAGGGCTCGTCCGATAAATAGAGGGAGCTCGTGCACTTTGTGTTGAAGGAAGGGGCTGATAGGATTTGTAGGGGAGGTGCCAGTGCATTTGAAATCTGATGAAGGAGCTCGTCTGAAGGATGGTAGGAGCTCGTGCACTGTGTTGAAGGAGGCTTCATGATAGGACAGTAGAGAGGAGCCCCGTGCATTTGAAATGCAGTGAAGGGCTCGTGCGATAAATAGGAGCACAAATACACTTTGTGTTGAAGGAGACTGGTAATGAGCCCAGTAAGGAGGAGCCCGTACATTTGAAATACAGTGAAGAACCGTCTGACAGAGATGGTAGGAACTTCGATGCACTGTGTGTTGAAGAAGCTTCGCCAATGAGACTTATGAATGAAACCCGTCTGTTTGAAGATACAGTGAAGGGCTTCGTCACGATAAATAGAAGAGCTCGTACACGTGTTGAAAAGGAGAGCTGTCAGCTGAGAACTTGTAGGGAAGAGCTTGGAAATGCATTTGAAATACGGTGGAGCTCGTCGATAAATAGATGGAAGCTAAAATCAGCTTTGTGTTGAAGGGAGAGCTCGTCGATGAGACTAGTAAGGGGAGGAGCTTGGAAATACATTTGAAGTGCAGTGAAAGGAGCTCGTCTGATGCATAGAGGAGCTAAATACACTTTGTGTTGAAGAGTGAAACTCGGTAATGGGAATTTGTAGGGAGGAGCACGTCACGATTTGAAAATGCAGTGAAGGGACTCGATCTGAGCAGGATAGTAGGAGCTTCGTCTTCTGTGTTGAAAGGAGAGCTCGCCCGATGAGACTTGTAGAGAGGAGCCGATACGTTTGAAGTACGAGTGAAGGGCTCGATGATAATAGAGGAGCTGGAATGCACTTTGTGTTGAAGGAGAGCTTCGGTAATGAGATTTGTAGGGAGCCCGATACATTTGAAATCTGAGGAAGAAGAGATAAATCTGAAGAGGATGGTAAAGACTCGTGCACTTTGTGTTCTTGAAAGGAAAGCTTCATGATGAGACTTGTAGAGAGGAGGCCGTCTGTTTGAAGTACGGAGTGAAGGGCTCGTCTGATAAATAGAGCTCGTCACTGTGTTGAAGGAGAGCTTCGGTAATGAGATTTGTAGGGGAGGAGCAGTCTCGTTTGAAATCTGATGAAGGCTCGTCTGAAGGATGTGGGAGCTAAATGCTGTGTGTTGAAGGGAAGGGGCTTCATGATGAGACTTGTAGAAGGCCGTCTGTTTGAAAGTCTGATGGAGCTCGTCTGATAAATAGAGGAGCTGCGTCACTTTGTGTTGAAGGGAGAGCTCGGTAATGGGATTTGTAGGGAGGTGCGGAAATGCAATTTGAAGAGTACGATTGAAGGGCTCGTCTGAAGGATGGTAGGAGCTCGATGCTGTGTTGAAGGAGAGTTTACCCGATGAGACTTGTAGAGGGCCGTCGATTGAAATCTGATGAAGAGGCTAGTCACGATAAATAGGGAGCTCGTGCATGTTGAAGGTAGGCTTCCAGTAATGAGACTAGTAGGAAGGCTTAGATCTCACATTTGAATCTGATGAAAGGGCTCGTCTGGCGGAATGGTAGGAACTCGTCTTCACTGTGTTGAAGAGAGAAGCTCGCAATGAGACTTGTAGAAGGAGCAGATGCAATTTGAAATCTGATGGAAGAGGCTCGTCTGACAAATAGAGGGGCTCGATGCACTTTGTGTTGAAGGGGAGGCTCGGTAATGAGATTTGTAGGGGAGGAGCCCGTGTTTGCGGGTACGAGGAGAAGGGCTGGAGTCTGAAGGATGTAGTAGAACTCGTGCACTTTTGTGTTAGAAGGGAGAGCTTCATGATGAGACTGTAGAGAGGAGCCCGTCTGTTTGAAGTCTGATTGAAGGGCTCGTCTGATAAATAGAGAGCTTCTGGAAATGCACTTTGACGTGTTGAAGGAGAGCTCGGTAATGAGATTTGTAAGGGGAGGAGCCGTCTTGTTTGAAATACGGTGAGGGGCTCGTCTGAGAAGGATGATGAGACTCGTGCGCACTGTGTTGAAGGAGGCTTCATGATGAGACTTTGAGAGAATTACGTTTGAAGTACGAGTGAAGGGCTCGATCTGATAAATAGAGGGGCTCGTGCACTGTGTTGGGAGAGTCGGTAATGGATTGTAGGAGTGCAAATCTGTTGAATCTGATGAGGCACAAATCTGAGATAGTAGGGAGCTCGTGCGCACGTGTTGAAGAGAGCTCGCATTGGGAAATGGGAACTTAGCAGAAGGAGCAGTCTTTGTTTGAAATCTGGTGAAGAGACTCGTCCCCGATAAATAGAGAGGAGCTCGATGCACTGTGTTGAAGGAAGCTTCATTAATGAGATTTGTAGGGAGGAGCTTAGTCATTTTGAAAATGATGAAAGGCTGTCTGAAGGATGAAGTAGGAGCTCGTGCACTGTGTTGAAGGAGGCTTCGCCAATGGACTTGTAAGGATGAGCCGTCACGTTTGAAATACCGGTGAAAGGGCTGCGTCTGATAAATAGAGAGCTCGATGCACTTTGTGTTGAAGGAGAGCTCGTCGCGAGACTTGTAGGGAGGAGCCGTCTTGTTTGAAATACGAGTGAAGGGCTCGATCTGATAAATAGAGGAGCTCGTCAGCTTTGTGTTGAAGGAGGCTCGTCGATGGGAACAACAGGGAGGGCAGGTGTTTGAGAGATGCGAGTGAAGGGCTGAATCGATGAAATAGTGGGAGCTCGTGCACTTTTGTGTTGAAAGGAAACTGCTTGATGAGACTTGTAAGGAGGAGCAGTACATTTGAAGTCTGATGAAGGGCTCGATCTGATAAATAGGGGAGCTCGTACTGTGTGTTGTGGGGCTTTGTGATAAGGATTTTTAGGGAGGAGCCCGCTGTTTAGTACGAGTGAAGGGCTCAGTCACGATGTCATGAGAGGGCTCGTCGACGTGTTGAAGGAGGCTCGTCGTGGGGTGGAAGCGAGAGGAGGAGCCCGTCGATTGAGAAATCTGAGTGAAGGGCTAGATCTGATAAATAGAAGGAGCTGTACACTGTGTTGAAGGAAGCTGGTGATGGGGGCAGAGGAGGCTTGTCGTTGAAATCTGATGAAAGGGCTCGATCTGAGAGATAGTAGAGCTGTCTTATACTTTGTGTTGAAGGAAGCTCATGATAAGAGACATGGGAGGCAGGATTTGTTTGAAGCTCTGATGAAAGGGCTAAATCACGATAAATAGAGGAGCTCGTCTGCACTTTGTGTTGAAGGAGAGCTCGCTGATAGAGATTTTAGGGAGGAGCAGTCTGTTTGAAGAGAATACGAGTGAAGGGCTCGTCTGCGAAGGATGGTAAGGAGCACGATGCACTTTGTGTTGAAGGGAGAGCTCGCCCGATGAAGGACTTCTAGAGAGACCCGTCTGTTTGAAGTCTGATGAAAGGGCTCGTCACGATATCATGCGCGAGAGCTTCGTGCACACTGTGTTGAAGGAGAGCTCGTGATGAGACTTTTATGGAGGAGCCGATGCGTTTGAAGTGTAGTGAAGGGCTGGAATCTACGAAAAGAAAATGGTAGGGCTTCGTCGGCTATGTTGAAGGAGAGCGCTCGTCAATGAGACACAAGGAGGAGCAGATGCATTTGAAAGTCTGGTGAAGGGCTCGATCACGATAAATAGAAGGAGCTCGTGCGTGTTGAGGAAGCTCGGTAATAGGATTTGTAGGGAGGAACCCGTCTGTTTGAAATACGAGTGAAGGGCTCGATCCACGAAGGATCGAGTAGGAACTCGTCACACTTTGTGTTTAAGGGAGAGCTCGCGATGGCTGTAGGGAGGAGCCCGTGCGTTTGAAGTCTGGAGTGAAGGGGCTCGTCTTTGATAAATTGAGGGAGCTGCGTGCGCGGTGTTGAAGAGATCTGGAATCAGCTGAGACTTGTAGGGAGGAGCAGGTCGTTTGAGCATCTGAGTGAAGGGCTCGTCACGATAAATAGAGGGCTCGTCGGCTGTGTATTGAAGGGAGGGAGAGCTAAAGTCGATGGGAATTACAAGAGAGCAGATACATTTGAAATACAGTGAAAGGCTAGATCTGAAGATATGAGAAGCAGGAGCTCGTGCACTTTGTGTTGAAGAGAGCTATGTGAGACGTGAGAGGAGCCCATCATTTGAAGTGCGGTGAAGGGCTCGTCTGATAAATAGCGGGAGCTCGATGCACTGTGTTGAAGGGGAGGCTCGCGGTAGATTTTAGGAGGTGCCGTCTGTTTGAGAGGTGATGAAAGGGCTCGTCTGAAAAGATGAGTAGGAGCTGTCGGCCCTATGTTTGAAGGGAGGCTTCGTCAGTAGGAGACTGTAGGGAGAGCGATACGATTTGAAGTACGAGTGAAAGGCTGATCTGATAAATAGGAGCTCGATGCACTGTGTTGAAGGAGGCTGGTCGATGGGACACGTAGAGAGGGCAGGTGCGTTGAGTGGAGGTGAAGGACGTCTGGCGAGATGGTAGGAGCTGGAATGCACTTTGTGTTGAAGGGAGGAGGCTCGTCGATGGACTTGTAGGGGAGGAGCCGTCTGTTTGAGAGAAATCTGGTGAGGGATCGATCTGATAAATAGAGGGTGCTCGTGCACTTTTGTGTTGAAGGAGAGCTCGTCAGTAGAGACTTGTAGAGAGGAACGATCTGTTTGAAAATCTGATGAAAGGGCTCCAGATCGATAAATAGCGGGAGCTCGTCGACTGTGTTGAAGGAGGCTCGTCGATGAGATTTTTAAGGGAGGAGCAGGTCAGTTTGAAATACGGTGAAGGGCTCGATCTACGAAGTATGGGTGAAGTCTGCTGTGTGTTGAAGGAGAGCTTCCTTGAATGAGACTTCTTGCCAGAGAGGAGCCCGTGTTGTTTGAGTGGAGTGAAGAGGGCTCGTCTTGATAAATAGCGGGAGCTCGTGCACTGTGTTGAAGGAAGCTCAGCGTAAGAGATTTTTAGGGAGGAGCCCGTGTTTGAAGTCACGAGTGAAGGCTCGTCCTGAAAAGATGGTAGGAACTCGTCGACATGTTGAAGGAGAGCTCGTCCAATGAGACTTGTGGGGAGGAGCAGATGCGCGGGAGGTACGGTGAAGGGCTCGTCGATAAATAGGAGCTCGTGCACTTTGTGTTGAAGGAGAGCTCGTCAGTGAGACTTGTAGAGAGCAGATGCGTTTGAGATACGGTGAAGGCTGTCTGAGATGGTAGGAGCGTGCACTGTGTTGAAGGGAGAGCTCGTCGATAGAGACTTGTAGGGAGGAACCGTCGTTGAAATACGAGTGAAGGGCTCGATCACGATAAATAGAAAGTGCTCGTGCTGTGTTGAAGGGAGGAAGCTCGTCGATGAGACTTGTAGAAGGAGGCAGTCTGTTTGAAGTACGGTGAAGGGCTAGATCCACGATAAATAGCGGGAAGCTCGTCGGCTGTGTTGAAGAGAGCTCGTCGATGAGATTTTAGGGAGGAGCCGGTCAGTTTGAGAGATCTGGAGTGAAAGGGCTAAGATCTGAAGTATGGTAGGAGCTCGTGCACTTTGTGTTGGGAAAGGAGAGCTCGCCCAGTGAGACTTGTAGAAGGAGCCGTCTGTTTGAAATCTGATCGAAGGGCTGGAACGTCGATAAATAGGAGCTCGATGCACTGTGTTGAAGGAGAGCTCGGCGATGAGATTTTTAGGGGAGGAGCAGATGCATTTGAAGTGCAGTGAAGGGCTCGTCTGAAAAGATGGTAGGAGCTCGTCGGCACATCGTGTTGAAGGAGAGCTCGTCGATGAGACTTGTAGGGAGGAGCCGATCGTTTGAGTACGAGTGAAGGAGCTCGATCTGATAAATAGGGAGCTTCGATGCGCTGTGTTGAAGGGGAGAGCTCGTCGATGAGACTTGTAGAGAGAACCCGTCTGTTTGAAATCTGAGTGAAGGACTTGTCTGAAGGATGGTAGGAAGCTCAAATGCACTGTGTTGAAGGGAGAGCTTCATGATATGAGACTGTAGGGAGGAGCAGATGCATTTGAGAGATACGGTGAGGCTCGTCACGATAAATAGAGGGAGCTCGTCTGCCTGTGTCGAAGGGAGAGCTCGGCAATGAGATTTTTAGGGAGGAGCCCGCCTATTAGAGGAATCCTGGTAAGAGGGCTCGTGATAAATAGAGGAGCTCGATGCACTTTGTGTTGAAGGAGGCTCGGTAATGGGATTTGTAGGGGAGGTGCAGATCTGTTTGATACAGTGAAAGGGCTCGTCTGAGATGGTAGGAACTCGTCTGCGTGTTGAAGAAGCTTCGCCAATGAGACATGAGAGGAGCAGTCTGTTTGAAATGCAGTGAAGGGCTCGATACGATAAATAGAGGGCTCGTGCACTTTGTGTTAGAAGAGGAAGCTCGGTAATGAGATTTGTAGGGAGGAGCAGTGCGTTTGGGAGTGCGGTGAGGGCTCGTCACGGGCGGATAGTAGGAGCTCGTGCACGTGTTGAAGAGGCTTCCTTGATGAGACAGTAAGGGATGAGCCTCATTTGAGTCTGATGAAAGGGCTCGTCGACTAAATAGAGGAGCTCGTACACTTGCTGTGTTGAAGGAGAGCTCGTCGCGAGACTTGTAGGGAGGAGCCCCGTGCGTTTGAAGTACGAGTGAAGGCTCGTCTCGATAAATAGAGGGGCTTCGTCGACGTGTTGAAGAGGCTCGTCAATGAACTTGTAGGGAGGGCAGTCTGTTTGAGTGCGGTGAAGGGCTGAGTCCCGTTGAATGGTGATGGAAGCTCGATGCACTGTGTTGGAAAGGAGAGCTTCCTTGATGAGACTTTGTAGGGGAGGCCCGTGTTTGATATCTGATTGAAGGGCTCGTCTGATAAATAGGAGCTCGATGCACTTTGTGTTGGCCAGAGAGCTCGACAGGGCCACAAGGGAGGAACACTTTGTTTGAAATGAGTGAAAGGGCTGGGTCTGATAAATAGGAACTGTCGACGTGTTGGAAGGAGGCTCGTCAATGAGACTTTGTAGGGAGGAGCCCGTCCGATTGGAAAGTCTGGAGTGAAGGGCTAGATCTGATAAATAGAGAACTCATCACTTTTGTGTTGAAAGGAGAGCTACGTCGATGAGACTTGTAGAAGGCAGATACATTTGAAGGAGAGTCTGATGAAAAGGGCTCGTCTGGCAGATGGTAGGAGCTCGTGCACGTGTTGAAGAGGCACCTTGATAGAGACTTGTAGAGGGAGGAGCCCGTTTGTTTGAGCTTCTGATGAAAGGGCTCGTCGATAGAAAGGAGCTCGTGCACTTTGTGTTGAAGGAGAGCTCGCGATGAGATTTTTAGGGAGGAGCAGATGCTGTTTGAAGTACGGTGAAGGGCTCGTGAGGGAGGATGGTAGGAGCTCGTGCGCGTGTTGAAGGAGAGCTCGCCAATGATGCTTCTAGAGAGGGCAGATACATTTGAAATACGATGAAGGCTCGTCTGATAAATAGCAGAACTCAAATCTACTGTGTTGAAGGGAAGCTCAGCTTGATGAGATTTTTATGGAGGGCAGTGCATTTGAAGTGTAGTGAAGGGCTGAATCTACGAAAAGATGGTAAAGACTCGTCTGCCTGTGTTGAAGGGAGAGCTCGCCAATGAGACTTGTAGAGAGGAGCCCGTCAATTTGAAGTACAGTGAAGGGCTCGTCCTGATAAATAGAGGGAGCTCGTCTGCCTGTGTTGAAGGGAGAGCTCGGTAATGAGATTTGTAGGGAGGAGCCCGTCTGTTTGAAGACCAGTGAGGGCACGTCTGAGATGGTAAGGCACCGATGCACTGTGTTTAAGGGAGAGCTGCCTTGAGATGAGACTTGTAGGGAGGAGCGATCTGTTTGAAGTACGATGAAAGGGGCACCGATGATAAAAAATAGGGAGCTCGTGTCTTGCTGTGTTGAAGGAGAAGCCTCGATCACTTGAGACTTGTAAGGAGGAGCCACGTACGTTTGAAGTCTGATGAAAGAGCTCGATCACGACAAATAGGAAGCTCGTCGGCTGTGTTGAAGGAGAGCTCGTCGATTTTAAAGGAGGAGCATGTCACATTTGAAAAATCTGATGAAAGGCACGTCTGAAAGTAAACAAAACACAAATGCACTGTGTTGAAGAGAAACTCGCCAATGAGACTGTAGAAACCACGTCACATTTGAAGCTCTGATGAAAAGGGCTCGTCGATAAATAAGCGGGAAACTCGTGCACATGTTGAAGAGGCTTTCAGCAATGAATTTTAAGGAAAAACCCGTACATTTGAAAATACGATGAAGAACTGCGTCCTCACGATAAGTGCGGGGCTTTCGTCGGCTTGTGTTGAAGGAGAAGCTCGTCAATAAGAAGATTTTAAGGAAGGAGCAAATACATTTGAAAATCTGATGAAGGGCTCGTCTGACGTATGGTAGGAGCTCGTCACGCTGTGTTGAAGGAGAGCTTCGCCCGATGAGACTTGTAGAGGAGCGTGCGTTGAAGTACGGTGAAGGGCTGGATCTGGGTCGTAAGCGCGGGAGCTCGATCTGCACGTGTTGAAGGAGGCTCGGCAATGAAGATTTTTAGGGAGGAGCAGATCTGTTTGAAGTGCGTGAGGGCTAGATCTGGCGAAAAGATGGTAGGAGCTCGTCGACCCATGTTGAAGGCTTTCGTCAGTGAGACTTGTAGGGGAGGAGCCACGTGCATTTGAGAGAATATGATGAAGGAGCTCGTCCTTATAAATAGAGGAGCTTCGTCTGCACTGTGTTGAAGGAAACTCGTCGTAGAGACTTGCGAGAGGGCAGATCTGTTTGATACAGTGAAGGGCTTGTCACGAAGGATGGTAGGAGCTGATACGCACGTGTTGAAGGAGAGCTTCGCCAATGAGACTTGTAGGGAGGAGCCCGTCTGTTTGAAGTATAGTGAAGGGCTCGTCCTGATAAATAGAGGGAGCTCGTCACGCACGTGTTGAAGGAGAACCTTCGTCACTTGAGACTTGTAGGGAGAGGAGCACGAAATACATTTGAAATCTGATGAAAGGCTCGTCTTTGATAAATAGAGAGACTCGTGCACTGTGTTGAAGAGAGCTCGGCAATAGAATTTTTAGGAGGAACGCCCTTTTGAAATACGGTGAAGGGCTCGCGATAAATAGAGGAGCTCGTGCCTTTGTGTTGAAGAGGCTCGGTAATGGGATTTGTAGGGAGGAGCAGGTGTTTGAAATCTGATGAAAGGGCTCGTCTGAAGAGATGGTAGGAGCTCGTGTCTGTGTTGAAGGAGAGCCGCGATGGGAGACTTGTAGAGAAGACCGATCTGTTTGAGTACAGGTGAAGGGCTCGATCACGATAGAAGACATGCACTGTGTTGAGAAGGCTTCGGTAATGAAGGATTTGTAGGGAGGAGCCCCGTCTGTTTGAAATACGGTGAAGGGCTCGTCTGAAGGATGTGGGAGCTCGATGCACTTTGTGTGAAGGAGAGCTCGCCAATGAGACTTGTAGGGATGAGCCCGTTTGTTTGAAGTACAGTGAAGGGCTCGATG
The DNA here is from genome assembly GCA_016808115.1 of Tetrastigma voinierianum. NCBI lineage: Eukaryota > Viridiplantae > Streptophyta > Magnoliopsida > Vitales > Vitaceae > Tetrastigma > Tetrastigma voinierianum. The sequence goes on from JAEQBH010001339.1 coordinate 234,250, forward strand.
CGATCATAGGGGCTCGTGCACTTTGTGTTGAAGGGGGAGAGCTCGTCAGCGAGACTTGTAGGAGGGCCGTCTGTTTGAAGTGGTGAGGGCTCGTCTGATAAATAGAGAGGCTCGACCGGCCTGTGTTGAAGGAAACTGTCAGTAAGAGACTTGTAGGGGAGCCGTCATTTGAAGTGCGAGTGAAGGGCTCGTGATGAATAGTGGGGCTGGAATGCCTTTGTGTTGAAGGAGAGAGCTTCATGATGAGACTTGTAAGGGAGGAGCCGATGCGGTTGAAATGCAGGTGAAGGGCTCGTCTGATAAATAGAGGGCTCGTGCACTGTGTGTGGGAGGCTCGGCAATGAGATTTTAGGGAGGGAGCACGCTGTTTGAAATACGGTGAAGGGCTCGTCCCCGATAAATAGGAACTCGTCGGCTGTGTTGAAGGAGAGCTCGTCGATGAGACTTGTGAGGTGATCGGATTGAAGGTGAAGGGCTGGGTGATAAATGGGGAGCTCTCGTCTGCTGTGTTGAAGGAGGCTTTACGTCGATGAAGACTTGTGAGAGGAGCCAGGTCTGTTTAGTACAGGTGAAGGGCTCGATCTGGAAGATGGTAGGAGCTCGTGCACTTTGTGTTGAAGGAGGCTTCCTTGATGAGGACTTGTAGGGAGGAGCCGGGTTTGTTTGAAGCACGGAGTGAAGGGCTCGTCACGATAAATAGAGGGAGCTCGATGCACTTTGTGTTGAAGGGAGAGCTGCGATGAGATTTTTAGGGAGGAGCAGATACAATTTGAAATACGAGTGAAAGGGCTGATCTGAAGGATGGTAGGAGCTCAAATGCACTGTGTTGAAGGGAGAGCTCGCCGTGGGACTTCTAGAGAGGAGCCCGTGTGTTTGAAGTCTGAGTGAGAAGGGCTAGATCACGATAAATGACGGGAGCTCGATCTTGCACGTGGTGAAGGGAGAGCTCGGCAATGAGATTTTTATGGATGAGCAGATGCGTTTGAGTGTAGTGAAGGGCTCGTCTGAGAAAGATGGTAGGAACTCGTCGAGGCACATGTTGAAGGAGAGCTCGTCGATGAGACTTGTAGGGGAGGAGCCCGTCTGTTTGAAATACGAGTGAAGGGCTAGATCACGTCAATAGAGGGGCACGTGCACTTTGTGTTGAAGGAGAGCTCGGTAATGAGATTTGTAGGAGGAGCCCGTCTGTTTGAAGGCTCTGAGTGAAGGGCTCGTCTGAAGGATGGTAAGACTCGTGCACTTTGTGTTTAGGAGAGCGCTGATGAGACTTGTGGGGAGCCGGTGTTTGAGAGGGAATGCAGGTGGAAGTTTCAGTCGATAAATAGAGAACTCGTGCACTGTGTTGAAGGAGAGCTCGATCACGAGACTTGTAAGGGGAGGAGCCCGTCTGTTTGGAGAGTACGATGAAAGGGCTCGTCACGATAAATAGAGGAGCTCGTCAGCTTTGTGTTGAAGGGAGAGCTCGTCGATAAGAAATTTTAGGGAGGGCTTGGTACGTTTGAGTACAGTGAAGGGCTCGTCTGGTATGGTAGGAGCTCGTGCACTGTGTTGAAGGGAGGCTTCATGTGAGACAGTAGAGGAGGGCAGGTCTGTTTGAGTACAGTGAAGAGCTCGTCTGATATGAGACTCGATGCACTTTGTGTTGAGGAGGCTTTCAGCGTGAAAGTTGCAGGAGGAGCCGTCTGTTTGGAGGTGCGCGAGTGAAAGGGCTGCGATCTACAAAAGATATTAGGAGCTACGTCGACCTATGTTGAAGGGAGAGCTCGTCAATGAGACTTGTAGGAAGACCGTCTCGTTGGAAGTACGAGTGAGAGAGACGTCTGATAAATAGAACTCGTCTGCTGTGTTGAAGGGAGGCTACGTCCAGTGGGACACGCAGGAGGAGCCGTGCGATTTGGAGAGTCACAGGTGAATGGCTTGTCTGGAAGGATGGTAGGAGCTCGTGCTGTGTGTTGAAGGAGGCTCGCCAGTGAGACTTGTAGGGAGGAGTGTTTGAAGTACAGGTGAAGGGCTCGTGTTGCAAATAGAGGGAGACTCGTCACTGTGTTGAAGAGGAAACTCAGCAATGGGAATTTAAGGAGGAACGCCCTTTGAAATCTGATGAAAGAGCTAAATCGATATTAATGAGGAGCTTCGTGACTGTGTTGAAAGGAAGCTCGTCAATGAGACTTGTAGGGAGAGCCCGTCTGTTTGTCTGATGAAGAGCTCGTCGATAAATAGAGGTGCTAAAATGCACTTTGTGTTGAAGAGAGCTTCGTCAGTGGGAGACTTAACAGAAGAGGCAGATGCAATTTGAAATCTGATGAAAGGAGCTCGTCTGATAAATAGCGGGACTCGTCGGCTGTGTTGAAAAGGGAGAGCTCGTCAGTAAAGTTTACAGGGGAGAACGTGTTGAAATACAGTGAAGGAGCTCGTCTGAAGTATGGTAGGAGCTCGTGCGCACGTGTGTTGAAGAGGCTACTTGATGAGACTTGTAGAGAGGAGCCCGTGTTTGAAGTACGACGAAGGAGCTCGTCTGATGCGGGAGCTCGTCTTGCTGTGTTGAAGGGAGAGCTTTCGGCTGATGAAGTTTTTAGGGAGGGCAGGTGTTGAGTGCGGTGAAGGGCTCGATCTGAGGAATGTGTCGTCGACTGTATGTTGAAGGGAGAGCCGTCAGTGAGACTGTAGGGAGGAGCGATCTGTTTGAAATACAGTGAAAGGCTCGTCGATAAATAGAGGGGCTCGTGCTGCACTTTGTGTTGAAGGGAGAGCTCGTCGATGAGACTTGTAGAGGGGCAGATCTGTTTGGAGAGTACGAGTGAAAGGAGGCTTGTCACGAGAGATGAGTAGGGCTCGTGCACTTTGTGTTGAAGGAGGCCTCTTGATATGAGACACTGTAGGGAGGGGCTTAGTCTGTTTTGAAATACCGGTGAAGGGCTCGTCCCGATAAATAGGGAGCTCGTGCGCTGTGTTGAAGGAGAACCGATCACTTGAGACTTGTAAGGGAGGCAGAATGCATTTGGAGTCTGATGAAGGGCTCGTCACGATAAATAGGGGCTTCGTCGAAGCTGTGTTGAAGAGCTCGTCGATGAAGAGACTTGTAGGGGCTTAGTCTGTTTGAAATCTGATGAAGGGCTCGTCTTTGATAAATAGAGAGGCTTCGTCTGCACTGTGTTGAAGGAGAGCTCGTCGATGAGTCTTGTAGAGAGGAGCTTGCGTCTGTTTGAAGAATCTCTGGTGAAGAGGCTCGTCGATAAATAGGGGCTCGTCGGCTTGTGTTGAAGGAGGCTTCGTCAATGAGACTTGTAAAGAGGAGGAGCGTCTGTTTGAAATCTGATGAAGGGCTCGATCTGATAAATAGAGGGAGCTCGATGCCACTGTGTTGAAGGAGAGCTACGTCAATGAACTTGTAGAGAGGAACGTGTTTGAGTCTGATGAAGAAGGAGACAAATCCACGAGAATGGTAGGAGCTCGATGCACTTTGTGTGAAAGGCTTCCGCTTGATGGGGCACCTTGTAGGGAGGAGCTTGATGCATTTGGAGAAATACGTGAAGGGCTCGAGTCACGATAAATAGAGGAGCTCAAGTGCACTTTTGTGTTGAAAGGGAGGAGCTCGGCAGTGAGATTTTAAGGAGGAGGAGCAGATCTGTTTAGATCTGATGAAGGGCTCGATCCTGATAATAGGAGCTCGTCGACTGTGTTGGAAGGGAGAGCTTCCGTCGATGAAACTTGTAGGGAGGGGCAGATGCATTTGAAATCCAGGTGAAGGTACCGTCACGATAAATAGAGGGAGCTTCTGTCACCACTTTTGTGTTTGAAGAGAGCTTTCGTCAATGAGACTTGTGAGAGGGCAGATGCATTTGAGTATAGTGAAGGGGCTGGATCACGAAGGATGGTCGGAAACGCTGGATGCACTTTGTGTTGAAGGAGAAGCTCGCTAATGAGACTTAGTAAAGGGAGGAGCCCGTTTGTTTGAGAATACAGTGAAGAATCGTCTGATAAATAGAGGAACTCGTGCTGTGTTGAAGAGGAAGCTCGGCAATTAGATTACAGGGAGGAGCAGATGCTGTTTGATACGAGTGAAGGGCTCGTCTGGGCAGGAGATGGTAGGAGCTCGTGCACTTTGTGTTGAAGGGAGAGCTCGCCCGATGAGACTGTAGGGGAGGAGCCGGGTGTTTGAAATGCGAGTGGGGGCTGGGTCACGATAAATAGCGCGAGGGCTAGATGCACTTTGTCGAAGGGAGAGCTCGCTGATGAGATTACAAGGGAGGAGCCGTCTGATTTGAAGATGTAGTGAAGGGCTCGATCTGAAAGATGGTAAAGGCTTTCGTCGACCTATGTTGAAGGAGAGCTTCGTCAATGAGACTTGTAGGGAGGAGCCCGTCTGTTTGAGAATGCAGTGAAGGGCTCGTCCTGATAAATAGAGGGAGCTGAAATGCACTTTGTGTTGGGAGGCTCGGCAATGGATTTTTAGGGAGGAGCCGCCCTTTTGAAGTCTGGAGTGAAAGGGCTCGTCTGATAAATAAGAGGCTCGTCGGCTTCAGTATTTGGAAGGGAGAGCTCGTCAGTAAGAGACTTACTATGGGGAGAGCCAGTGCATTTGAAATCTGATCGAAGGGCTGGATGTCAAATGGAGAGTGCTCGTGCACTTTGTGTTGAAGGAGGAGCTCGTCGTGAGACTTGTAGAGAGGAACGTCACATTTGAAATCTGATGAAGGGCTCGTCTGAGGATGGTAGGAACTCGTCTTTGTGTGTTGAAGGAGAGCTTCATGATGAGACTGTAGGGGAGGAGCCGGATTTGTTTGAAGCTCTGAGTGAAGGGCTCGTCTGATAAATAGAGGAGCTCTGCTGTGTTGTAAGGAAGCTCGATGATGAGATTTTTAGGGAGGAGCCGTCTGTTTGAAGATACGGTGAAGGACGATCTGAAGGATAGTAGGAGCTTCCGTCTGCTGTGTTGAAGGAGAGCTTCGCCCGATAGACCCCCAGAGAGAGCCCGTCTGTTTGAAGTCTGAGTGAAGAATAGATCACGATAAATAGCGGGAGCTGCGTCTACTGTGTTGAAGGGAGGCTCGGCCCGATGAGATTTTATGGAGGGCCGGAGTACGTTTTGAAGTGTAGTGAGGGCTCGTCTGAAAAGATGGTAGGAGCTCGTCGAGCTATGTTGAAGGAGAGCTCGTCAATGAGACTTGTAGGGGAGGAGCCGTCTGTTTGAAATCTGATGAAAGGGCTCATCTGATAAATAGAGAACTCGTCTTTGTGTGTTGAAGAAACTCGGTAATAGAGATTTGTAGGGAGGGCAGATGTTTGAAATACGATTAGAAGGGCTCGTGCGGAGATGTGGGAGCTCGTGCTGTGTTTAGGAGAGCTCGCCAATGAGACTTGTAGGGAGGAGCCGGAGTGTTGTTTGAGGAGAATCTGAGTGAAGGGACCGTCTTTGATAAATGGGGAGCTCGTCTGCTTTGTGTTGAAGGGAGGCTCGATCCAGAGACTTGTAGGGGAGGAGCCCGTCTGTTGAAATGATGAGGCTCGTCACGATAAATAGAGGAGAGCTCGTCGGCTTTGTGTTGAAGGAAACTCGTCAGATACGAGAGAGCAGATACATTTGAAATCGATGAAGAGGCTCGTCTGAAATAGTAGGAAACTTCGATACGCACATGTTGAAGAGGAGAGCTTCATGCGATAAACTTGTAGAAGGAGCCGTCTGTTTGAAATGTCTGATGAAGGAGCTCGTCAGTATCAATAAGCGGGAGCTCGATGCACTGTGTTGAAAGGGAGAGCTGTGATGAGATTTTAAGGGAGGAGCAGTCACATTTGTTGAAAATACGAGTGAAGGGCTCGTCTGATAGAATGCCGGGGCTCGTCGGCGTAATTGAAGGGAGGCTCGTCAATGAGATTTTTAGGGAGGAGCGAATGCGTTTGAAGATACGGTGAAGGGCTCGTCTGAAGAGGAGTATGTAGTAGGAGCTCGTCTGCTGTGTTCGAGAAGGAGAGCTACTTGATGAGACTTGTAGGGTGGAGCCCGTCTGTTTGGAAGTGAGCCAGAGGCTGATCTGATCGCCTGCGGGGAGCTCGTGCTGTGTTGGAAGGAGGCTCAGCGATGAGATTTTTAGGGAGGAGCCGTCTGTTTAAGTGCGATGAAAGGCTCGTCTACTGAAAATCGACAAGGCTTCATTAAACTGTATTTGAAAAGGAAACAAATCAATAGGGCCTTACAGCCGAGGAGAGCAAATACGTTTGAAATACAGTGAAAGGGCTCGTCACTTATAAATAGAGCCTAAATCACTTTGTGTTGAAAAGGAGAGCTAAAATCGATGAGACTTGTAAGAGAGGATCAAATACATTTGAAATCTGATGAAGGAGCTTGTCTGAGGATGGTAGGAGGCTCGTGCACTTTGTCGTTGAAGGAGGCTACGCCAATGAGACTTGTAGGGAGGAGCAGTCTGTTTGGAAATACAGGTGAAAGGGCTGGAAGTGCGATAAATAGGGCTACGTGCGCTGTGTTGAAGGAGAACTCGTCGAGACTTGTAGGGAGGAGCGATCTGTTTGAAATGCGATGAAAGGGCTCGTCTACGATGAAATAGAGGAGCTCGTCACGCACGTGTTGAAGGAGAGCTTCGGCAATGAGATACAGGAGAGCAGCCCTTTTGAGAGAAATACGGTGAAGGGCTCGTCACGATAAATAGGGAGCTTCGTGCACTGTGTTGAAGAGAGCTCGGTAATGGGATTACATGGGGAGGTGCCGTCTGTTTGAAATGCAGTGAAGGGCTCGTCTACGAAGGATGGTAGAGGCACGATGCGCATGTTGAAGGGAGAGCTGCTAATGAGACTGTGAGAGGAGCCCGTCACATTTGGAAATCGGTGAAGGGCTCGTCTGATAAATAGAGGGAGCTTATGCACTGTGTTGAAGGAGAGCTCGGTAATGAGTTTGTGGGGAGGAGCAGGTACTGTTTGAAAGTCGAGTGAAGGGCTCGTCTGAGGAAGGGATGTTGGGAGCTCATGCACTTTGTGTGAAGGAGAGCTGTAATGAGACTTGTAGGGATAGGCAGTCTTGTTTGAAATGCGATGAAGGAGCTCGTCACGATATAGAGAGGAACTCGTCTGCACTGTGTTGAAGGAGAGCTTCGTCCACTTTGAGACTTGTAGGGAGGCCGATACGTTTGAAATACAGTGAAGGGCTCGTCACGATAAGTAGAGGAGCTTCGTCGACTGTGTTGAAGGAGGCTTCGTCAATGAGACTTGCTGGGAGGGCGTGTTGTTTGAAGTGCGTGAAGGGCTCGTCGATGAATGATGGGATTTCGTGCACTTTGTGTTGCCCAGGAAGAGAGCTGCCCGATGAGACTTGTAGGGAGGAGCGCGTCTGGTTGAAGATCTGAGTGAAGGGCTCGTCACGATAAATAGAAGAGCTCGATACACTGTGTTAATGAGAGGCTTCGGCCAGTATTAGAAGATTTTAGGGAAGGAGCACTTGTTTAGTCTGATGAAGGGCTCGTCTGATAAATAGAGAGCTCGATCATTTGTGTTGAAGGAGAGCTTCGTCGTGGGACAAGGGAGGAGCCCGTCGATTGAAGTACAGTGAAGGGCTCGATCGATAAATAGAGAGGCTGCGATGCACTTTGTGTTGAAGGAGAGCTCGTCATGAGACTTGTAGGAGGCTTGATCTGTTTGAAATCTGATGAAGAGCTCGTCTGTGAAGGATGGTAGGAGCTCGATGCACTTGTGTTGAAGGAGGAGCTCGCCAAATGAGACATGTAGGGAGGGAGCCCGTTTGTTTGAAGCCTGGAGTGAAAGGGAGCTCGTCTGATAAATATAGGAGCTCGTGCGTGTTGAAGGGAGAGCTCGCGATGATATTTTTAAGGGAGGAGCCGTCTGTTTGAAGTCTGATGAAGACAGATCTGGCAGGATGTGGGGAGCTCGATGCACTTTGTGTTGAGAGGAGGCTCGCCAATGGGACTACAAGAGGAGCCCGTCACGTTTGAAGTCAGTGAAAGGGCTCGTCTGATCGATAAATAAGCGGGAGCTTCGTCTGCTGTGTTGAAGGCTTCGGCCCGATGAGATTTTATGGAGGAGCGTGTTTGAAGTGTAGTGAAGGGCTCGTCCTGAAAAGATGGTAGGAGCTCGTCGGCCTATGTTGAAGAGAGCTGTCGAAATGGGACAGTAGGGAGGAGCAGGTACGTTTTGAAATGCGGTGAAGGGCTCGTCCGATAATAGGAGCTAAAATGCACTGTGTTGAAAGGGAAACCCGGTAATGAGACTGAGGGAGAGCCCGTACGTTTGAAATACAGTGAAAGGGCTCGTCTGAAGAGATGTGGAGCTCGTGCTGCTGTGTTTAAGGGAGAGCTACTTGATGGACAGTAGGGAGGGTAGGTCTGTTTGAGTACGGGTGAAGGGCTGCGTCACGATAAATAGAGGAACTCGTCTGCTGTGTTGAAGGAGAGCTAGATCAACGAGACTTGTAGGGAGGGCAGTCTGTTTGAGCTCTGAGTGAAGGCACAAGTGCCCCCGATAAATAGAGAGACTCGTCGAGCTGTGTTGAAGGGAGAGCTCGTCGATGAAATTTTTAGGGGAGGGAGCAGATGCGTTCCAGTGCGATCAGAGGCTAGATCTGGAAGTATGAGTAGAATTTCGTCTGCACGTGTTGAAGGAGGCTTCATGATGAGGACTTTGAGAGGGCCCGATACGTTTGGAGGTACGATGAAGGGCTCGATCACGATAATGCGGGACTAGATCTGCTGTGTTGAAGGGAGGGGCTGGCAGTGGAGATTTTAGGAGGGCTTGGTGTTTGGAAGTGCGGAGTGAAGGGCTCGTCACGAAAAGATGGTAGGAGCTCGTCGGCTATGTTGAAAAGGGAAACTCGTCGATGAGACTTATGGAAGGAGCAGATACATTTGAAATACGATGTGAAAGGAGCTCGATCTGATATAAATAGAGAACTCGTCTGCTGTGTTGAAACTCGTCAATGAGACTTGTAGAGAGGAGCCCGTCTGTTTGAAGTACAGTGAATGGCTTGTCCTGAAGGATGGCGGAGCTGTGCGCACGTGTTGAAGGAGAGCTATGATGGGACTTATGAGGGAGGAGCGTGCGTGAAATGGTGAAGGGCTCGTCACGATATTAAATAGAAGGGAGCTCGTGCACTTTGTGTTGAAGGAACTCGGCAATGAAGATTTTAGGGAGGAGCCCGCCCTTTTTGAAATGTCTGATGAAGACTCGATCACGATAAATAGAGACTCGTCGGCTGTGTTGAAGGGAAGCTTCGTCAATAAGAGACTTGTAGGGAGAGAACACCAAATGCGTTTGAAATCTGATGAAGGAGCTCGTCTGATAATAGAAGGGTGCTAAATGCACTGTGTTGAAAGGGAGCTGTCGTAAGAGACTTGTAGAAAGGAGCCGTCTGTTTGAAATGCAGTGAAGAGACTCGTCGACGTAAATACGCGAGGCTAAATCCTTTGTGTTGAAAGGGGAGAGCTCGTCAATAAAGGCCACAAGGGAGGCACGTCTACATTTGGCTCTGATGAAGGGCCGTCTGGAAGAATATAGCGAGAAACTCGATGCACTTTGTGTTGAAAAGGAGAGCTTCCTTAATGAGACTTGTAGAAGGAACCCGTCATTTGAAATCTGGCTGAAGGGCTCGATCTACGACGTCATCGCAGAGCTAAATGCACTGTGTTGAAGGGAGAGCTCGGCGTAAAGATTTTAAGGAGGAGCTTGGAAATGCATTTGAAGAGAGATGCGAGTGAAAGAATCATCTTGAAAAGATATTAGGAACTCGTCGGCTATGTTGAAGGAAACTCGTCAATGAGACTTGTAAGGAGGAAGGAGCAGATACATTTGAAATGGAGTGAAGGAGCTCGTCGATAAATAGAGGAGCTAAATCTGTATTGAAGGAAGAGCTTCGTCAGTGAGACTTGTAGAGAGGAGCCAGTACATTTGAGTACAGTGAAGGGCTTGTCTGAAGGATGAGTAGGAGCTCGTCACTTTGTGTTGAAGGAGAGCTCCTTGATGGATGGACTTTTTATGGGGAGGAGCCCGATGCATTTGAGTCTGATGAAAGAGCTTCGATCTGATAAATAGAGAGCTAAAATGCACTTTGTGTTGAAGGGAGAACCGTCGAGACTTGTAAGGAGGAGCCCGTCTGTTTGGGTCTGATGAAGGGCTCGTCTGATAAATAAGAGAACTCGGCGTGTTGAAGGAGAGCTCGTCAAGTGCAGACTGTAAGGGAGAACTGTCTGTTTGGAAATCTGAGTGAAGGGCTCGTCCGATGTCATGGGGAACTCGTGCTGTGTTGAGAGAGCTCGTCAATGAGTCTTGTAGAGGCCGTCTGTTTGAAATCTGAGTGAAGGGCTCGTCTACGATAAATAGAGGGCTCGTCGGCTGTGTTGAAGGAGGCTCGTCGATAAGGGCTGTGGGGAGGAGCAGTCTGTTTGAAATGCAGTGAAGGGCTCAGATCACGATAAATAGGGAGCTGTCTGCTGGCCATTGGAAGGAGAGCTCGTCAGTGAGGACTTGTAGAGAAGGAGCAGTCACGTTTGAAGTCTGTTGAAAGGGCTCGTCTGAAGAATGGTAGGAACTCGTCTGCTGTGTTGGAAGGGAGGAGCTTCCTTGATAAGGACTGGGGGAGGGCAGTCTGATTTAGAAATCTGATGAAAGAACTCGTCCCGATAAATAGAGGATCGTCTACTTTGTGTTGAAGGAGAGCTCGGCAATGAGATTTTTAGGGAGGAGCCCGTCTGTTTGAATTTAAGTGAAGGGCTCGTCCTGATAAATAGAGGAGCTGTAGGCTTTGTGTTGAAGGGAGAGCACAAATCGATGAAACTTGTAGGGAGGGCCAGTCTGTTGTTTGAAGTCTGATGAAAGGGCTCGTGATAAATAGGGAGGCTCGATGCACTTTTGTGTTGAAGGGAGAGCTCGTCAGTGGAGACTTGTAGAGAGAGCCCCGTCTGTTTGAAGTATAGTGAAGGCTCGTCGAAGGATGGTCGAAACTCGTCTGCTGTGTTGAAGGAGAGCTTCATGATGAGACTTGTAGGAGGAGCCCGTTTGTTTGAAGAGGCGTGCAGTGAAGGGCTGCGTCGATAAATAGGAGCTCGTGCTGTGTTGAAGGGAGGCTTCGGCAATGAGATTTTAAAGAGGAGCAGTCTGTTTGAAATCTGATGAAGAGCTCGATCACGGCAGATAGTAGGAGCTCGTCTGCTGTGTTGAAAAGGAGAGCTTCGCTAATAGAGACTTTATGAGAGGGGCAGATACGTTTGAAGTACGAGTGAGAGACTCGTCTGATAAATAGAGAGCTTGTGCACACTTTGTGTTGAAAAAGGGAGAGCTCGGTAATGGGTTGTAAGGGAGGAGCAGATGTTTGAAGTCTGGAGTGAAGGGCTCGTCTGAGCGAGATGGTAGGAGCTCGATGCACTGTGTGTTGGAAAGGGAGAGCTACGTAATGAGACTTGTAGGGATGAGCCGTGCGTTTGAGTCTGAGTGAAGGCTCGTCCCGATAAATAGAGGAGCTGTGCACTTTGTGTTGAAGGAGGAAACCGATCAACGAGACACTGGCAAGGGAGGAGCCCGTCTGTTTGAAGTACAGAGGAGGGCTCGTCTTGATAAATAGAGGGAGCTCGATGGAAGGCTGTGTTGAAGGAGGAGCTCGTCAATGGGGACTTGTAAAGGGGAGGAGCCGGTGCGTTTGAAGTGCGGTGGGGAGGCTCGTCACGGAGTGGATAGTGGGAGCTGTGCACTTTGTGTTGAAGGGAGGGCTTCCTTGATGAGACTTGTAGGGAGGGCAGATGCACGGTTGAAGTGCAGTGAAGGGCTCGTCACGATAAATAGAGGAGCTCGATGCACTTTGTGTTGTGAGGAGAGCTCGGCAATAGGGTGCAAGAGAACACTTTGTTTGAAATACGGTGAAGGGCTCGTCTGATGCAAATAGAGAGCTCGTCAACTGTGTTGAAGGGAGAGCTCGTCGATGAGACTTGTAAGGGAGGGCAGGTCGATTGAGTACGGTGAAGGGCTCGTGATGATAAATAGAGGGAACTCGTCTGCTGTGTTGAAGGAGGAGCTCGTCGATGGGGGCTTGTAGAGAGGAGCAGGTGCGTTTGGAGGTACGGTGGAGGGCTCGATCTTTGGATAGTAGGAGCTCGATGCGCACAGTGTTGAAAGAGCTTCATGATAAGAGACTTGTAGGGGAGCCGTTTGTTTGAAGCCTGATGAAGGGCTGCGTCTGATGATAGAGGGAGCTCGTCTGTCTGTGTTGAAGGGAGAGCTTCGGCGTGATATTTAGGGAGGGCGATACATTTTGAAATGCGGTGAAGGGCTCGTCTGGCGAGATGTGGAGCTCGTGCGCGAAGGAGAGCTGTGATGAAGACTCTAGAGAGGAGCCCCGTGCGTTTGAGGGAAATACGGTGAAGGGCTCGATCACGATGATATAGCGGGGCTAAATGCACTGTGTTGAAGGGAGAGCTTCAGCGATAAGAGACACATGGAGGCAATACATTTGAAGTGTAGTGAAGGGCTCGTCTGAAAAAGATGGTAAATTTCGTCGGCCTATGTTGAAGGAGGCTCGTCAATGAGACTTGTAGGGAGGAGCCAAATCTGTTTGAAATCTGAGTCTGAAGGGCTCGTCTACGATAAATAGAGAACTCGTGCACTTTTGTGTTGAAGGAGGCTTCGATGAGATTTGTAGGGAGGAGCAGGTGTTTGAGAGGTACGGTGGGGCTCGAGAGATGAGTAGGAGCTCGTGCACTTTTGTGTTTAAGGAGGCTGCGCCAATGAGACTGTGGGAGGGCAGTCTGTTTGAAGTCTGATGAAGGGGCTCGTCCCGATAAATAGAGAGCTCGTCACTGTGTTGAAGAGAGCTGAATCGCGAGACTGTAGGGAGAGCCGTGTTTGAGAAATCTGAGTGAAAGGGCTCGATCTGATAAATAGGAGCTCGTGACACTGTGTTGAAGGAGAGCTCGTCAATGGCCCACAGGGAGGAGCAGTCATTTGAGATCACAGGTGAAGGGCTCGTCTGAGGCTATGGTAGGAGCTCGATGCATTTGTGTTGAAGGGAGAGAGCTTCATGATAAGAACTGTAGAGGAGCAGTGTTTGAAATGCAGTGAAGGGCTGCGTGCGATAAATAGCGGGAGCTCGTGCACTGTGTTGAAGGAAGCTTCGGCAATGAAGATTTTTAAGGAGGAGCCGTGCGTTTGAAGTGCGGTGAAGGGCTCGTCACGATGGTAGACTCGTCGGCACATGTTGAAGGGAGAGCTCGTCGTGAGACTTGTAGGAGGCAGATACGTTTGAGGAAATCGATTGAAGGGCTCAGATCACGATAAATAGAGGAGCTTCCGTGCACTTTTGTGTTGAAGGAGAGCTCGATCAATGAGACTTATGAAGGAGCAAGTCTGTTTAAGAAATCTGATGAGAATAGCTTGTCTGAAGGATAGTAGAAACTCAAATGCACTGTGTTGAAGGAAACTTCATGATAAGAACTTGTAGGGAGGAGCGTCTGTTTGAAAATCTGATGAAAAGGGCACAAATCTGATAAATAGGAGCTCGATACGCACATGTTGAAGAGGAAACTCAGCGATGAGATTTTTAAGGGAGGAGCACTTAGCACGAAATGCGGTGAAGAGCTAGATCTGATAAATAGAAACTCGTCGGCTGTGTTGAAAGGGAAGAGCTCGTCAATAAAGACTGTAAGGGAAGAACCATCCCATTTAAGAGAAATCTGATGAAGAGCTGAATCTGATAAATAGAAAGTGCTCGTCACTGTGTTGAAAGGGAGAGCTTCGTCGTGAACTGTAGAGAACGCGTCTGTTTGAAATGCAGTGAAGGGCTGCGTCACGATGTAAGCGGGAGCTCGTCGGCTGTGTTGAAGGAGAGCTCGTCGTAAGAGATTTTTAGGGAGGGCGTCACGTTTGAGAGAATGGTGAAGAACCGTCACAGTATCTTGGGGCTCGTCGCACTTTGTGTTGAAGGAGAGCTTTCATGATGAGACTTGTAGAAAGGAGCCCGTCTGTTTGAAGGAGATGCAGCGAGGCTCGTCTACGATAAATAGCGGGAGCTCGTGCACTTTGTGTTGAAGGGAGAGCTCGGCAATGAAGTTTTAGGGAGGGCAGGTACGTTTGAGATGCGGTGAAAGGGCTCGTCTGAAGATGGTAGGAGCTTCGATCGGCACATGTTGAAGGGAGAGCTCGTCAGTAAAGACTTGGCAAAGGGAGGAGCAGGTCTGTTTGAAATGCTGAGTGAAGGCTCGTCTGAAATAGAGCTCGTGCACTGTGTTGAAGGAGAAACTTCATCCAATGAGACTTGTAGAAGGAGCCGTCTGTTTAGTCTGATGAAGGAGCTTGTCTGAAGGATGGTAGGAGCTTCGTGCTGTGTTGAAGGAGAGCTTCCTTGATGAGACTTGTAGGGAGGAGCAGATGCATTTGAAATACGGTGAAGGGCTCGATCTGATAAATAGAGGGAACTCGTGCTGTGTTGAAGGGAGGGAGGCTTCGTCACGAGACCTTGGCAAGGAGGAGCTTGCGTCGTTTGGAATCTGAGTGAAGGGCTCGATCCCGATAAATAGGGAGCTCGTCGGCGTGTTGAAGGAGAACTCGTCAGTAAGGACTGTAGGGAGAACTGTCTGTTTGAAATCTGATGAAGGGCTCGATCTGATAAATAAGAGAGCTTCGTCTTTGTGTTGGGGAGAGCTTCGTCGTGGAGTCTTGTAAGAAGGAGCAGATCTGTTTGAAGTACGTGGAAAGGGCTCGATCTGATAAATAGAGGAGCTCGTCGGCTGTGTTGGAAGGGAGAGCTTCGTCAGTAAGGACTTGTAGGGAGGGCAGTCTGTTTGAAGTCTGATGAAGGAGCTGGGTCCCGATAAATAGAGGGGCTCGTCTGCGTGTTGAAGAGGAGAGCTACGTCGATGAGACTTGTAGAAAGGAGCAGTCTCTTGTTTAGTGTCTGATGAAGGGCTCGATCTGAAAATGTGGAGCTCGTGCTGTGTTGAAGGGAGAAGCTATGATAGGACAGTAGGGAGGAGCAGATGCGATTTGAAATCTGATGAGGGCTCGTCTGATAAATAGAGGGATCTCGTGCACTGTGTTGAAGGAGAGGCTCGACAATGGATTTTAGGGAGGAGCCCGTGTTTGAATTAAGTGAAGGAGCTCGTCACGATAAATAGAGGGCTCGTGCGGCTGTGTTGAAGGGAGAGCTCGTCAATGAAACTTGTAGGGAGGAGCAGATCTGTTTGAAGTCTGATGAAGGGGCTAGATCTGATAAATAGGAATAAATCACTGTGTTGAAGGAGAGCTAAGTCGTGAGACTTGTAGAGAGGAGCAGGTACGATTTGAGAGGGGGAGGTATAGTGAAGGGGGCTCGTCACGAGAAGGATGGTCGAGCTCGATGCACTGCAGTGTTGAAGGAGGCTGTGATGAGACTTGGGGAGGAGCCGTTTGTTTGAGAGGGTACGGTGAAGGGCTCACGTCTGAGATATAGAGGAGCTCGTGCTGTGTTGAAGGGAGGCTTCCGGCTGATGAGATTTTAGGGAGAGCCATCACATTTGAAAATCTGATGAAGGGCTCGTCTACGGCGAATGTGGGGCTCAAATACACTGTGTTGAAAGCCGAGCTCGCCCGAAATAAGAGACCTAGCAAGGAGGAGCAGATGTTTGCAGAGTCTGATGAAGGGCTCGTCACGATAAATAGGGGCTTCGTGCGTGTCGAAGGAGAGCTTCGGCAATGGGACCCCCAAGGAGGAGCGCGTCCCATTTGAAGTGCAGTGAAGGGCTCGTCTGAAGATGAATGAGAGCGCTCGTCGGCTATGTTGAAGGAGGCTTCGTCGATGAGACTGTAGGGAGGAGCAGTCTGTTTGAAATCTGAGTGAAGAGACTCGTCTGATAAATAGTGGGAGCTCGTCTGCCTGTGTTGAAGGGAGAGCTCGGCAATGAGATTTTTAGGGAGGAGCCCGCCCTTTTGAAGTACAGTGAAGGGCTCGTCCTGATAAATAGAGGGAGCTCGTCAGCCTGTGTTGAAGGGAGAGCTCGTCAATGAGACTTGTAGGGAGGAGCAGGTCTGTTTGAAATACAGTGAAGGGCTCGTCACGATAATGGAGAAGTGCTAGATGCACTGTGTTGGAAAGGGAGAGCTCGTCGATGAGACTTGTAGAGAGGAGCAGTCGATTGGGAGTCTGATGAAGGGCTCGTCCCAGAAGGATGTGGAGCTCGTCTGCACGTGTTGAAGGAGAGCTCCGTGGAGACTTGTAGGGAGGAACTGGATTTGTTTGAGCTTCTGGAGTGAAGGGCTCGTCGATAAATAGGGAGCTGAATACACTGTGTTGAAGGAGGAGCTCGCGTGAATTTTGAGGAGAGCCCGTGCGTTTGAAATGATGAAAGGGCTCGATCTGAAGGAGACAAAGTAGGAGCTCAAATACTTTGTGTTGAAGGAGAGTTCGCCAATGAGACTTGTAGAGAGGAGCCCGTCTGTTTGAGTACGATTGAAGGGCTCGTCACGATGTCAGCGAGGGCTCGATGCACTGTGTTGGAAGGGAGGCTTCGGCAGTGGATTTTTAGGGAGGAGCCGGAGTGCGTTTGGAGATGCGATTGAAGGGCTCGTCCTGAAAAGATGGTAGGAGCTCGTCGGCCTATGTTGGAGGGAGAGCTCGTCAATGAGACTGTAGGGAGGGCCGGAGTGCGATTTGAAGGTCACGATGAAGGGCTCGTCTGAGATAATGAGGGGCTCGTCTGCTGTGTTGAAGGAGAGCTGGAAAATGTAATAAATTTGTAGGGAGAGCAGTCTGTTTGAAAATACGATGAAGGGCTCGATCACAAAAAAATAGTAGGGCTTCAATAACAATATTGAAGGAAACTCGCGTAGAGACTTGTAGGGAGGGAGCAGATGCATTTGGGAAATACGAGTGAAGGGCTAGGTCACGATAAATAGAGGAGCTCGATGCACTTTGTGTTGAAAGGGAGAACTCATCAGCGAGACTTGTAGGGGGCCAGAGTCTGTTTGGAGTACAGTGAAGGAGCTGATCCTGATAAATAGAAGGAGCTCGTGGAAGAGCTGTGTTGAAGGAGAGCTCGTCAGTAAGAGACTGTAAGGAGGAGGCATACATTTGAAAATGCAGTGAAGGGCTCGTCACGATAAATAGAGAGCTCGTGCACATGTTGAGGAGAGCTTCGTCGTGAGTCTTGTAGAGGAGCAAGTCTGTTTGAAGTACGAGTGAAGGCTGATACGATCAGCTAGGAAGCTCGTCATTTGTGTTGAAGGGAGGAGCTCGTCAATGAGACTGTAGGGAGGAGCAGTCTGTTTGAAATACGGTGAAGGGCTCGTCTGATAAATAGAGAGCTCGTGCACTTTGTGTTGAAGGAGAAGCTCGTCGATGAGACTTGTAGAGAAGGCCCGTGCATTTGAAATACCGAGTGAAAGGGCTCGATCTGGCACGAATGGTAGGAGCTTCGTCTGCTGTGTTGTTGAAGGAGAGCTTCGCTGATAAGAACTTGTAAGGAGAACATACATTTGAAAGTCTGATGAGAAGGGCTCGTCTGATAAATAGAGGGAGCTCGATACACTGTGTTGAAGGAGAGCTCGGCAATGAGATTTTAGGGAGGAGCCAGTCTGTTTGAATACAGGTGAAGGGCTGATCTGATAAATAGAGGAGCTCGTCAGGCTTGTGTTGAAGGAGGCTCGTCAATGAAACTTGTGTAGGGAGGAGCCGTCTGTTTGAAATCTGGTCGAAGGGCTCGATCACGATAAATAGAGGAGCTCGTGCTGTGTTGAAGGGAGAGCTCGTCAATGAGACTTGTAGAGAGGAGCCGTCTGTTGAAGTATAGAGAAGGGCTGGAGTCTGAAGGATGGTCGGAGCTGGAATGCACTTTGTGTGTTGAAGGAAGCTGCATGATGAGACTTGTAGGGAGGGAGCAGTTTGTTTGAAATACGGTGAAGGGCTCGTCTGATAAATAGAGAGGGGCTCGATGCACTTTGTGTTGAAGGAGAGCTCGGCAATGAATTTTAGGGAGGAACCCCGTACGTTTGAAATCTGGTGAAGGGCTCGTCCCGATAAATAGAGGAGCTCGTCGGCTGTGTTGAAGGAGGCTCGTCGATGAGGGCTGTAGGGAGCAGCCCGATACATTTGAAGATCACGGTGAAGGGCTGGATCACGATGAATAGTGGGAGCTCGTGCACTTTGTGTTGAAGAGAGCTTCATGATGAGACTTGTAGGGAGAAGGCAGATACGTTTGAAATGCAGTGAAGGGCTCGATCTGATAAATAGAGAACCGTCACACTTTGTGTTGAAGGAAGGCTCGGCTGATGAGAGATTTTAGGGAGGAGCCCCGCTTGTTTGAAATCGAGTGAAGGGCTCGATCACGATCATGAGGAGCTCATCGGCGTGATGAAAAGGAGAGGCTCGTCAATGAGACTTGTAGGGAGGAGCCACGTACGTTTGAAATACGAGTGAAGGGCTGGAGTGATAAATAGAGAGGGAGCTACGTCTGCTGTGTTGAAGGAGAGCTCGTCAGAGACTTGTAGAGAGGGCCGGGTGTTTGGAGGTACGGTGAAGGAATGGGTCTGAAGAAGGATGGTAGGAGCTCGTCTTGCTGTGTTGAAGGGAGGCTTCGTAATGAGACTTGTGTAGGGGAGGAACCCCGTCTGTTTGAAGTACGGTGAAAGGAGCTCGTCGTGATAAATAGAGGAGCTCGTGCACTGTGTTAAGAGAAGACTAAATCCACTTGAACTTGTAGGGAAGGAGCTTGCGTCATTTGAAAATCTGATGAAGAGCTAAATCCTGATAAATAGAGAGCTCGTCGACACAGTGGTGAAGGAGAGCCTCGTCAATGAGCCCACAGGGAGGAGCCACGTCTGTTTTAGGGAGTACGGTGAAGGGCTCGTCACGCGAGTATGTCAGGAGCTCAAAATGCACTGTGTTGAAGGAGAGCGCTCGCCAATGGGACACTGTAGAGAGGAGCCCAGATCTGTTTGAGAGTACGGTGAAGGGCTGAATCCCGATAAATAGCGGGAGCTCGTGCACTGTGTTGAAGGGAGGCTTCAGCGATAGAAGATTACAGGAGAACCGTCTGTTTGAAGTGCGATGAAGAGGCTCGTCACGAAAAAAGATATTAGGAAGCTGCGTCGGCCTATGTTGAAGGAGAGCTCGTCAATGAGACTTGTAGGGGGGGGGGAGGAGCAGTCTGTTTGAAAATAATCTGAGTGAAGGGCTCGTC
This sequence comes from Tetrastigma voinierianum, assembly GCA_016808115.1. NCBI lineage: Eukaryota > Viridiplantae > Streptophyta > Magnoliopsida > Vitales > Vitaceae > Tetrastigma > Tetrastigma voinierianum. The sequence continues at coordinate 253,401 of JAEQBH010001339.1, forward strand.
TGATAATAAATAGAAGGCTACGTGCACTTTGTGTTGAAAGGAGAGCTTCGTCAATGAGACTGTAGAAAGGAGCTTAGTCTGTTTAAAGTCTGATGAATAAGCTTATCTGAGGATGGTAGAGCTCGTCACGTGTTGAAGGAAGCTTCGCCAATGAGCTTTTGTAAAGGAGAGCCGATACATTTGAAAATCTGATGAAGGGCTCGTCTGATAAATAGAGGAGCTCGTGCACTTTGTGTTGAAGGAGAGCTTTCGGCGGTGAGATTTTGGGAGGAGCCGCCGCACGAAGTGCGGTGAAGGGCTCGTCCTGATAAATAGAGGGAGCTCGTCGGCCTGTGTTGAAGGAGGCTTCGTCGATGAGACTTGTAAGGGAGGAACCGTCTGTTTGAAGTACGGTGAAGGCTCGTCGATAAATAGAGGTGCTGGAAATTACACGTGTTGAAGGAAACTCGTCAATGAACTTATAGAAGAGCGTCTGTTTGAAATCTGATGAAAGACTCGTCTGATAAATAGCGGGAGCTCGTCGGCTGTGTTGAAGGGAGAGCTCGTCAATGAGATTTTTAGGGAGGAGCCCTTCTGTTTGAAATCTGATGAAAGGGCACGTCTTTGGCTGCTCTTGAGAGGCTCGATGCACTGTGTTGAAGGCTTCATGATGAGACTTGTAGAAGGAACCGTCTGTTTGAAGTCTGTGAAAAGGGCTCGTCCTGATAAATAGCGGGAGCTCGTCTGCCTGTGTTGAAGGGAGAGCTCGGCAATGAGATTTTTAGGGAGGAGCGTCTGGAATTTGAAATGCGAGTGAAGACATCACGAAAAGATGGTAGGAGCTCGTCGGCCTATGTTGAAGGGAGAGCTTCGTCGTGGGAGCTTGTAGGGGAGGAGCAGTCTGTTTGAATCTGAGTGAAGGGGCTCGTCACGATAAATAGAGAACTCGTCTGCACTTTGTGTTGAAGGAGAGCTCGATCAATGAGACTTGTGAGAGGAGCCCGTGATTTTAGGAAATACGGTGAAGGGCTTGTCACGAGGATGGTAGGAGCTCGTGCGCTGTCGTTGAAGGAGAGCTTCATGATAAGGACTTGTAGGGGAGGAGCAGGTGCGTTTGAAATACGGAGGTGAAGGAGAAACAGATCACGTTAAATGGGGAGCTCGATGCACTTGTGTTGGGGAGAACTCGTCAGCGAAGGACTTGTGGGGAGGAACCCGTCTGTTTAGATCGATGAAGGGGCTCGTCGATAAATAGAGGAGCTCGTCGGCTGTGTTGAAGGGAGGCTCGTCGATGGGACAGCAGGAGGAGCTGTCACGTTTGAGTACGGTGAAGGGCTCGTCTGATAAATAGAGAGACTCGTGCGCGTGTTGAAGGAGAGCTCGTCAATGAGTCTTGTAGAGAGGAGCCAGATACGTTTGAAATGCCGGTGAAGAATGGATGATAAATGAGGGAGCTTCGTCGACTGTGTTGAAGGAGGCTCGTCGTGAAGACTTGTAGGGAGGAGCCCGATACGTTGGGTACGGTGAAGGCTCGTCTTTGATAAATAGGGAGCTTCCGTGCACTGTGTTGAAGGAGAGCTTCGTCGATGAGACTTGTAAGAGAGGAGCTAGATGCGTTTGAGTGCAGTGAAAGGGCTCAAAGATCTGAAGAATGAGTAGGAGCTCGATGCACCTTTGTGTTGAAGGGAGGAGCTCGTGATGGGACACGTGGGGAGGAGCAGGTCGATTTGGAGTGCGGTGAAGGGCTCGATCTGATCTCGATAGAGGGATCTCGATGCACTTTGTGTTGAAGGAGGCTCGGCGGTGAGATTTTTGGGGAGGAGCCATTTGTTTGAATTTAAAGTGAAGGGCTCGTCGATAAATGGGGAGCTCGTCGGCTGTGTTGAAAGGGGAGAGCTTTCGTCGATAGAGGAAACTTGTAGGAGGGCAGATACATTTGAAATACGTGAAGGGCTAGATCTGATAAATGAGAGGGAGCTGGAATGCACTTTGTGTTGAAGGGAAACCGTCGATGAACTTGTAGAGAGGAGCCGTCTGTTTGAGAGGTATAGTGAAGGGCTCGTCTGAGAAGGATGGTCGAGCTCGTCTGCACTTTGTGTTGAAGGAGCCGCCAATGAGAAGCTTGGGGAGGAGCCCGTTTGTTTGGAGAATACGAGTGAAGGGCTCGTCTTTTTGATAAATAGAGGAGCTAGTACACTTGTGTTGAAGGAGAGCTCGGCAATGAGATTTTCAAGGGAGGAGCAGATACATTTGAAAATCTGATGAAGGGCTCGTCTGAGATGGTAGACTCGTCTGCTGTGTTGAAGCGAGCTAGCCAATGAACAGCAGGGAGGAGCAGATGCAGGTGCACGGAAGTACGGTGAGAGGGCTAGATCTGATAAATAGCGGGAGCTCGTCTGCCTGTGTCGAAGGGAGAGCTCGGCAATGAGATTTTTAGGGAGGAGCCCGTCTGTTTGAAGTGTAGTGAAGGGCTCGTCCTGAAAAGATGGTAGGAGCTCGTCGGCCTATGTTGGGAGGCTGTCAGTGAGACTGTAGGAGGAGCAGATCTGTGAAATCTGATGAAGAGGCACCGATCACGATAAATAGTGGGAACTCAAATCTGCTGTGTGAAAAGAAACTCGGCGATGAAAGTTTTAGGGAGGAGCCCGCCCTTTTGAAGTCTGATGAAGGGCTCGATCTGATAAATAGAGGAACTCGTCGGCTTTGTGTTGAAGGAGAGCTCGTCGTGAGACTTGTAGGGGAGGCAAGTGTTGTTTAGTACGTGAGAAGGGCTCGTCTGATAAATGGAGGTGCTCGTGCACTTTGTGTTGAAGGGAGAGCCGTCCCGATGAGACGTGAGAGAGGAGCAGGTCTGTTTGAAATACGATGAGGCTGGAATCCGAGGATGTTAGGAGCTGTCTGCTGTGTTGAAGGGAGAGCTGCTGATGAGACTTGGCAGGGAGGAGCCACGTTTGTTTGAAGCCACAGGTGAAGGGCTCGTCCACGATAAATAGAAGACTGAATGCACTGTGTTGAAAGAGAGCTCAGCATGAGATTTTTAAGGAGGAGCCCGTACATTTGAAAATACGAGTGAAGGGCTCGTGAGAGGATAGTAGGAGCTCGTCTGCTGTGTTGAAGGGAGAGCTTCGCCAGTGTGTTTTGTGAGAGAGCCCGTGCATTTGAGGAAATGGTGAAGGGCTAAATGCGTCATCGCAGACTGTCTGCTGTGTTGAAGGAAGCTCGGCAATGAGACTACAGGGAGGGAGCAGTGTTACAGTGGAGTGAAGGGCTGCGATCTACAGAAAGATGGTATTAGGAAGCTAGATGGAAGGCCTATGTTGAAGGAGGCTCGTCAATGAGACTTGTAGGGAGGAGCCAGATGCATTTGAGTACGGGTGAAGGGCTGGGTCACGATAAATAGAGGAGCTCTGGAATGCACTTTGTGTTGAAGGAGGCTCGAAGTAATGAGATTTGGCAGGGGAGGAGCCAGTGCATTTGAGAGAATGCAGTGAAGGGCTGAGTCTACGAAAAATGGTAGGAGCTCATTCACTTTGTGTTGAAAGGAGAGCTTCATGATAGAACTTGTAGGGAGAACCGTCTGTTGGAAGTCTGTGAAGAGGCACCGTCACGATAAATAGAGGAGCTCAAATGCACTTTGTGTTGAAGGAGGAGCTTCCATCATGAGACTTGTGTGGGAGGCACCCCGTCTTGTTTGGATACGATGAAGGGCTCAAGTCCCGATAAATGGGGGAGCTCGTCGGCTGTGTTGAAGGAGAGCTCGTCGTGGGGACTGTAGGGGAGGGCAGGTACGTTTGGGGAGGTGCCCCGGTGAGAGGGCTCGTCACGTAAATGGGGGAGGCTCGTCACTGTGTTGAAGGAAACTCGTCAATGAGTCATATGAGAGGCTTGAATGCTGTTTGAAGAATGCAAATTGAGAACAAGATCACGATAAATAGAGGAGCTTCGTGAAGCTGTGTTGAAGGAAGCTGTCGATGAGACTTGTAGGGAGGAGCAGTGCATTTGAAGGAGAATACGATTGAAGACAGTGCGAGTAAATGAGAGGGAACTCGTGCGCACGTGTGTGTTGAAGGAAACTCGTCAGTGAGACTTGTGAGAGGAGCCGGAGTGTTGGGAGATACGGTGAAGGGCTGGAGTCTGGCATGTGTAGGAGCCTAGATGCATGGTGGAAGGAGAAACTCGCCAATGAGACGGAGGCGAATCTGTTTGAAATACGATGAAGAACTGATCTGATAAATGGGGAGCTCGATGCGTGTTGAGGAAGCTCGCGATGGATTTTAGGGAGGGCCGTGGGCAGATACGAGTGAAGGGCTCGTCACGATAAATAGAGGGCTTTCGTCGACTGTGTTGAAGGAGAGCTCGTCAGTAAAACACTGTAGGAGAGTGAGTCTGTTTGAAATCGTGAAGGAGCCGTCGATAAATAGAGGAGCTCGATGCACACGTGTTTGAAAGGAGGCTCGTCTGATAGGACTTATGAGAACGTCTGTTGAAATATAGTGAAGGGCTCGTACGAGGATGGTCGGAGCTGTCTGCTGTGTTGGGGGCTTCATGATGAAGACTTGTGGGGAGGAGCTTGGATTTAATTTGAAATACAGTGAAGGGCTAGATCTGATAAATGGGAACTCGTCTGCTGTGTTGAAGGGAGAGCTCGGCAATGGGCCACTAGGAGGAGCCCGATGTTTGAAGTACGAGTGAAGGGCTCGTCTGATAAATAGAGGAGCTCGTGTCGACTGTGTTGAAGGGAGAGTAAATCAGTAAGGAGCTTGTGAGGGAGGAGCGGAAATACATTTGAAGTGCGTGAAGGGCTCGTCTGACTGTGAATAGTGGGAGCTACGATGCACTGTGTTGAAGGAGAGCTCGTGATGAAACTGGCAGGGAGGAGCCCGTGCATTTGAAATAAGTGAGAGGATAAGTCTGCGATAAATGGGGAGCTTCGTCACACTGTGTTGAAGAGCTTCGTGATGAGATTTTGGGGAGGAGCCGCCTGTTTGAAATGCGAGGTGAGAACGTCTGCGATCATGGGAGCTCGTCGGCTGTGTTGGAGGCTCGTCAGTGGGACTGTGGGAGGAGCCCGTGCGTTTGAAGTGGTGAAGGGCTCGTCCCGATAAACGAGAGACTTCGTCTGCATTGAAAGAGAGCTTCGTCGATGAGACTTGTAGAGAGGAACTTGTCTGTTTGAAGTGCGATGAAGGGCTGTCTGAATGGTAAGGGCACAATACACTTTGTGTTGAAGGGAGAGCTCATGATGAGACTTGTGAGGGGAGGGCAGGTACGTTTGAAATACAGGTGAAGGGCTGTGGGTAGTATTAAATAGAGGGAGCTCGTCTGCTGTGAAGGGAGCTCGATCAACTAGAGACTTGTAGGGAGGAACCGTCTGTTTGAGTCTCTAGTGAAGGAGCTCAGTGTGAAATAGAGGGAGCTCGTGGCCCGTGTTGAAGGGAGGCTCGTCGATGAAATTTTTAGGGAGGAGCAGGTCTACGTTTGAAGTCTGCAGGTGAAGAACAATCACAGAAGTATCGTAGGAGCTAAAGTGCTTTTGTGGTGAAGGAGAGCTCTTGATGAGACTTGTAGAGGAGGGCCAGTCTGTTTGAGTGGTGAAGGGATAGATCACGATAAATATGGGACTCGATGCACTGTGTTCGAAGGAGGCTCGACAATGGGGATGCTGGGGAGGAGCAGGTGTTTGAAGTGCGGTGGAGGGCTCGTCTGGATGGTAGGGCTCGTCGGCTATGTTGAAGGAGGCTCGATCAGTAGAGACTTGTAGGGAGGAGCAGTCTGTTTGAGAAGTCTGAGTGAAAGAACTCGTCGATAAATAGGGAGCTTCGTCTTGCACACTTTGTGTTGAAGGAGGAGCTCGTCAGTGAGACTTGAAGGAGCAGGTAATTTAAGAAATGGAGTGAATGGCTTGTCTTTGAAGGATGGTAGGAACTCGATGCACTTTGTGTTGAAGGAGGCTGTGATGAAGACTCACCTGTAGGGGAGGAACCGTCTGTTTGAAATGCAGTGAAGGAGCTCAGATCTGATAAATAGAGGAACTCGTCTGCCTTTGTGTTGAAGAAGCTCGGCAATGGGGCCACAGGAGGAACCGCCCTTTTGAAATGCGAGTGAAGGAGCTAGATCCCGATAAATAGAGGAACTCGTCGGCCCGTGTTGCGAAGGAGGCTCGTCGATAGAACAGCAGGGAGGAACGATCATTTGAAATCTGATGAAGGGCTCGTCCTGATAAATAGAGGGTGCTCGTCTGCCTGTGTTGAAGGGAGAGCTCGTCGATGGG